>VJMH01007503.1:0-39682 GCA_009835185.1 Aphanomyces stellatus
CGACTGGCGTACGCTAACCTCCAAGGACGCTTCCGCACAACATCAAATTCTCAATGTTGGGTCATCCACATCAATTGTCAAACGCGATGACCAACATTCCTATTCGAAATCAATGCGAAAGTTTTTGAATGCCAACATTTTGGCCAGTCAGCGCCATCTGAGTCTTCTCCAACCACATCAATTATCTGATGTTGAAATTCCGTTTCTCTTTTAAGCCAATCACGTAGTATTTTATGCATATTTAAGGGAATAGCGTCAGGTAGCATGAGCATGTCCCAAAAGCACGCGCCATCGCTGCTGCAGGAACCACCCATCCGCCAACACATCTCAACATAAAGATGGACCATCCATCGTACGACCCTCGATGTTGAAGATTCCAACGATGTGGCCCCCGAAGCCATGCCTTGGATTTTTACTGCAAACAAATTGGACGTCAAAAAACCTGATACTTCGAGGTACGACGTAGAAGTACAATAAAGAAGCAGACATGCACGACATATTCAGTCACCCAACTCCAAACACACAGATGACTCACTACCGTAAAGCTCAGAATAATTAACCACTCAAAACTGCTCACCAGAGACCCCAAAACTCACAATAACTCACCAATTGCACTCTATATCTCACCAACATGGTTTGCTAAATAAAATTGAATTATACCATTTTACAGGTATAATTTATTGTCTACTTTAGTATGTAATATTATTATCAAAATTAGTTTCGAAATAAATCACTACCGTCAAACAATGTAACCACCAGAGCCGAAGTTGCTCGGTTAGTTATTCTGAGCTTTACGGAACCAACTTTGGTGGTCAGGTATTGATGGCAAAGCCGGTCTGCGTTTTTCTTCAAAGTGCCCCTTGTGCATTTTGTGTGTAATGTTGTAGATCGTCCATAACTACAATATATTTCACCACTCAAACATTACATTCTAAATAGACTACTGCTGTTGTGTTTGATGTGCCCACAGAGTCGGTTCAATCGGTGTACTGTACGGTCTGATTTCCAAAATGCGACACGCCAATCAATTGTTGGAACCGGACAATTCGTTTTCCAAATCCATCAACAATATTTTTGGTTTTGGCAGCATTTACGGACAGCGGCGACGCTCTTTTCTGTGGCGCCATTCAGTAGACAGAAGACAGCACCCTCGTGCCTAATGGACACGTTGGACAAATCAAAGACCCTCAACGGCCGTGAATTTGGCAACAGCACATTCCGTTGACCTGAATCCATTGGAATTGATCCATCACACGAGTCCTTAAAATGCATTCTTCGTTCCGACAGGACTAAATTTGCCTCAACGTCAAGGCTTCAATTCAATTGGTATTGCAACTTGTGAGTTGCGACGCACGAATAAACAGTTTGGGCAGTCTGTACTCTCACCAAAGACGATTCGTCTCGGGGGGTAGGGCTACTGGTCTCGAGCAACCACGACCGCATACTAGTACTGGTATCTAGTAGTAGATACCGTTTGTAATAGCTCATATCATGGCTGTCCTTCCAATGCAGGTGGAATCAACAAAGTTAGGGTTCATCGCTTCACGCAGGAGGTCGGCCACAGCTTTTGCAAAGGACGACTTGTTGCCAGATGCTCACCCCATTCGCATGAAACAGCGAAATTTTCGCATGAATATCTCACACGTTAGCAATATGTTGATAGAGGACACAAACGGTGAGTACAATTGATAGTGCTTATAAATACGACTACAAATGTCGATGGGCAATGTGCCTCATTTGGTATTGGTGAGAAGGGTCTCAACAATGCCCTTGGTCTCCTCGAGTTCCGACTGGAGTGTGTGGACGTACGATACAACTTCAGCAAGCGTGTGACGCAAATCCGCAGCGTTCATGCCATCAATTGCTTTGGCTTTGAGTTTACAAATGCGACGGCGGCGATGGATCAGATGCAGCTTCTCAGGCTGCCCTTGAACAAAGTGCGGGTGACGAAACTCCAGCACAATCGAGGATCCCTGGGCCAAGTCAGGTCGCTTGGTCTTTTGGAACCGGTACGCATTGAGTTGGCGACAGAAGCTTTCAAATTTGATCGATTTGAAAAACTGCGGCAAGTACGTCGCTTCGAGCGCCTTGCTGTCAAGAATTGCAAACGCTTGACCATCGTGGGTCCACATGGCGACGGTCGCGGGGCAGTGCTCCAGCATCGCGTAGAGGCGCTCCAAGTAGTGGATCGTTTTCTCGGAGTCGTCGTCCGTTGCGCTGGAGGACGATGCCAATGCTGCCGCGTCTTGAGGGATGGTTGACGAGTCGTCGCTGCCGTGGTCGCTCCAGTCGAATTCTTCGTCAAACATGCCCTCCTTGAGAAAGTTGGCGAGATCGTCAACATCGCTGATGGTCGAAGTTGTGTCCATTTTGACAGCGAGGTTGTGGTGTGGTGAACGAGGAAAGTTGAAAAGTGCGGTCAAATGCTGCAGTTGTGGATGCTGCGACAGTGGTCGACAGTGGTCGTCGTTGCAACTGTACCGCTTTAAATTTCCATCCTCAAAATCATCTGGGGTCTGACGTGGCATTGCCAAACTCCGTCGCTCTTACTTTAATATTTGCATTCGTTCGCGCGATTTCTTCAAGGGCATTCGTGCGCCAAATTCCATAGATCCTTCCCACTCAACATCTCGGCCGTTCATATGAGTTGTCCAACGCAGAGATCAACATTCGATGGCAACATTCCTCACCATGCCCCACCATAGGCCGCCCATTATTAAAAGCCATATGATGGGAGCCCAAACCCATCAATTGCCTCGAACAATGTTTCCGTTGCAGAAATAGACCAGTTAATGCTTGCTTCGAGGCTTACTTTAGGCAATAATACCGGGTGGTCTGCCGTGTCCCAACTTGGTGACGAAAAACGGGACGGTTGGAATGGTGGTAGGTGCTGCGGTCATTCACAGCAAGATGAATGATGGGTGCTTGCGAGTTTCTTTAAACTCAAAGGCATATCATCAACTATATGATATGCCCAACTAGAGAACTAGATTTTGAATGAAGGTGCGTCGTCGATGAATCGGACTGATGAATGGGACTTCATTATTTTTGTCATGTTGATTTGCCGCATGATGTACAATTCGCTTCCCACGGCTCGTATTTCTGGGTGTGCAAAAACCTCGATAGTTGCTTGCGACGGACGGCAGTGAGGCTAAATCAGCCAAGCTGTTTGTTGTAAATGCGATCTACACATGGGTTGGAAAAATTATGCTGTGAGCTTGCACGTCCTGGTTTGTAATGCGTGCGATGAAGAAATATCCTCGGCAACACGTCGTTTGTATAGTTGTCTGTATAAACTACTGCGTAGTATCTGAAAACATCCACTTCAAACCAACTAACTACAGCTGTAACCATTGTTTGTGAATTTGTGATCCAAATCTCAACAACCAGTGAGCAACAACTCACCCAATGGGTCTCAAAAACGCTCAGATTTATCGGGCTGCTGAGGACAAAATAGAATTTTCAATTTCCTCTTGCATCCCGCGAGAACAATCCAAATTTGTTCAACAAAATTTCAAACGTGACACTTTGGGTGGGTTATGTATTTTCGATTGAACATGATTTTGCAACCAGTCAGCAGCACATGTATGTTGCCTTCATGTCGTGTCACACCCTATGAGTCCTGATTTTGGCGCCCACGTCCTATGAAGGTCCTCCATGACAGTGTCGTCCGCGCTTTATTATCGATGTTCACCAGGGTTTCGACCTCCTCAGCAGACTGTGACATCTCGGATCCATTCTTGGGCGCGTCCGCGTTGCACACACGATACAATACCAGCCATTTGTCCACTTGCTAGTTGGTGTACCGCGGGTCCTTGGGCGTCTTTCCGTCGGCGGCGGCGGTGGCGTGTTGGACGGGTGCGTTGCCGCTCAAATCCGAGAGCGTGCGCGACCGCACGGACGACCACAGGCCCTTCAACACGTCTTTGAACGCAGGGTCTCGGACGAGGTTGAAGACAAAGATGAGCACCATCGGCCCAATCACGACGACTTGGAGGAGACCAACCATCCAGAGCACATCTTCCATCGTCGTCTTGGCCTTCTTTTGGGTCTTCCCCGCACACAACACGGAGACGCCGAGCGCCGCAACAGCGACACGAGTCTGCATGCGTTGCATGCTGTGGAAGGAATGTGGGATTCTGAAACGGCCAAGCGAACGGTCATCGTCAAGTTATCTATTTCTCTAACAACGACATCGGGCTTTCTATGCATCACCAACACCCGAGGAGAACTCGACGGCGATGGCCGTGGCTTGCAGTGGCCCCACGCGGAGGTTCCACAGTGCCCTCCCAGTCACAGCAAAAGCAAGGAGTCCACCCATAGCCAAACAAGCAAGAGCGAGGAGAAGCGAGACTTGCTCGGGGTCGCTCATGGCCCCTGGCTCCTTGAGCGCGATGACGACTGACGCGTCAGAGTGCACGCCGCCGTCGTAGGCGTCGTCGGTGCCCAGAAACGCGAGGGCAGCTTTGGGTTCAATCTCAAACGAGAGCGGCTGGATGTGGTCAAGACAGGTCGTGTTGAGGGTGTCGAGGCGGCCGTTGGCAGCGAGATACGAGGCGACGACGTAAACCCCGCAGTGGATGTCGCCCTAGACAGTGGATGAACACGAACACACGACAACGAACACAAGAACACACGATGCGGCGGGATGTACCGTTGTCATGGGTGTTTGGAATGCCGCGCAGTGCGGCGCGTCGGGAAACTCGAGCCACCGCTTTTCCGTGCCATGTAATTTTTCAAATTGCGCTCGGCCGTGGGCAATCTCAGTCTGGGGGTCCAACGTGCCGCTCATGAAGAGCACGGTCGCGTCGCGCGGGATCGCCGCCGTCCGGTTAAAGTACGCGTCGGGGGTGTATGTAAACGTCGGCGACGTTGGCGTCGTTGCGTTGCACGCACTATCTGGACGGCCGGTAAAGAGGCAGTAGAGGTCGACCATATTGTGCACGCCAATGCCCAATGGACTCGATTCGAACACGCGCTGGAGCTCGGCTTTCGTCGGCGTCGGGTGGGGCCACTCCTCGGAGTAGACGATGAGGTGGTAAAGCATATCCGTGGATCCATAATTTGGTTCTTGATAGCTGTTCATCCTCGCGATGGTGATGGCCGCTTCGTTGGGCGAGAGAGACTTGTGGGCAAAGGCAAGGACGATTTCGTCGCGGGGGTCACAGCGAAGGAGGCGTCGAACGATCGCGGGAATAAAGGCGCGGAAGCGAACGTTCATGAACATTTGTGTAAGGAACCACCGGACCTTGTACGACGGCGGCGTGCTGGTCCAATTCGCAAACGGGTGGCAGACCGTGCCACGACCTGGTGCGACACGAGTGTCCAACCGCGTGTATATTTCAGCAAGGGCATCGGCGAGGGACGGCCGACCGTAGAGTTTGCCGCGGCAAAAGGCATCGGCCGAGCATTTCTCAATGAACCGAGCGCCTACGACGATAGCAACTCTCGTCTGGAAGCGATCTTGGTGAAGGCAACATACCGGCGACGTTGATGTCGATGTCAAAGGTCGCAAATGTATGGTTGATTTGTGCCACAACCCCATCTAAAACGTACCCTCGAATGTGCGTTGGCTCGAGCTGCATGAGTCGCTCGAGTAACAATGTGCCGTAGCTCGCGCCATAGACATAGACGTCCCTGGGAGAGTTGTTGCTCGGGACAGCATCGGTGGCGGTCCAAGAAGCACGAAACGTGCTTGAGAGGACCTGGTGAATGAATGTGAGGAAACCTGAGGCGGACGACAAACCTGCAAATCCATGGCAGCACTGGTGATGGAAAAGGCTCGCGTGTGGTTGTCTGAAGGCACAAGGTGAGGACATACGAGACGCACATGGGGTGTACCAATTTGGAAGCGGACATCGCGTATGCAGTTTGGGTATTCTGTCACTGCAATGGACGGACCTTCCACACTTCCTGGTGTCGTTGCCTGGGCGGCAATGCATTCCAAGGGCGCGCTGCGACCGGTCCCACGGTGATCCATCGTGTACAAATTCACTGCACCGTTTGTGACCGTGAAGAGGTCAAGCATCATGTACTCCACTACAAGCACACATTTGTCAACGAGAGCGTCAACGAGGATGTCGTACTTGCGATGGACGATGCCCCGGGACCACCTTGGAGGACCCAAATGTCTTTTGTGGTCTCTTGGGTTGCCAGCATGCGCTTCACAAAGACTTGGATGACGTGGTCGCTCTCGCAGATGGCGAATGTATGGCACAGCGGAACCTCGACAAGGGCACACTCGACATGAACAGGCATCGTGTTGTGCCGTTCGTTGCTCGAGGGGAGGGTGTTGGCGCTGCAGTTGAACCAACCATCGATGCGAAGGGTGTCGTCCGCCGCGCTGATAGCCACAGCAGCGGCGGCGAATGCAACCAAGTGGGCAAACCGCATCGCGTTCGTCCTGGGAGCAATCGAACAATGCTCTGATCGAAAAAAGGATCACTTTTGGCACGGGCGTTTCAAATCCAGCCAATCAGGATGCGTGCATTACGGGTACCCAGACCGCCCAAACCGATTTGTCCAAACCGACCCGCCCGTTTTCGTGCTGCCATTTGATTGGGCGTCGATGGTGCGAGAATTCCTTGCGCGATGAACTGCCCGCTTCCCTTGCGTCCGTTGTCGGCGGCATCAATCGAGGACGGAGCTGCCGACGTCTCGCTATGGCTCACGGAAGAAGACTATGAGCTCTACTCGATCCACAGACACGTGACCAAGACGATTGCGGATATCACCAAGTCAAAGAAGCGCAAAGCCGACGTGATGGTTGCACCCGCGGCAAGGGCGGTCGTGACAGAGTCTGCGGCCTCCGCCGCTCCAACGTCTGGGCTAGATGAAATCATGCACGCGAGGAAGACTGTCCTTCTCAAGTCGGACCACGAGTCGTACTTGGCGCTCCACGCCAAGAAACTAGCTGCGCAAAAGGTCGACACACCACCAAGGATACATACATCTCATAGGTGCCGTGTAGCAAGGCATGCCTGAAATCATCGCGCTGTCAGAGAGCGAGCATGCGGAATTCCGTCGCCTTGATGGGCTCGTGTTGAGAGAGAGAGTCCGTCCCACAGGGCCACCAGTCGCTCATGATTGAGTTTTGTAGAATGAATTCAGGCGGCTCTTTGAAAAGACGGCAATGCGCGAGCTCTGTTTGCTCACGACATTGCCAGATCCGATCAAAGACAAGGCAAAGCACCTGCCGTGCATATATCTTTTGGACCAGAACCCTCACGAGCACAAATAGGTCGCGCGCGAATTGCGCCGTGAGTGCGACGCCGCAAAGGAACTCTACCCGCGCACATTCAACAGCATCAGCCGTGCCGAAATGGTTCTCGAGCCTCAAAAGGTCTGCTCTGTCGACGCTCACGGAAGGTCATGCCTGGACTAGGTATTTGAAGGCGTCGCGCCCAAGCATCGCAAAGCCGTGTTTGCGACGGGTGCGTCGCCGGTCGCCACATCCGTTCCTGCCCTCGCGCCGCGCTGGAAGGTGCCCGAGGAGATCATCCAAGAAACGTTGACGGCGCCATGGACGTCCACCGCCGCTCCGTCAGCGGACACGGTGATGCAATCCCTAATGAAGGCACACAAATGCGCCGTCGCGATTGCCGACGCAGCCCTGGCCGTCCTCTTTGACAACCACCGCGGGCGCTATCGACAAGTAAAACACATTTCTGGACATGCGCTGACGCTGCCTGTGCTAGGCGTGGACAATCCCCGTGGTCGTAAACGACCGCCGCGAAGTCTACATGGACGCGCCGCTCGTTCATGCCAAGTGGAGCGGGCGGCAGATGCTCTCGGCCTTTTGCGGTCGCTTGCTCCCTCGCATCTTGACGCAAGCGCCGACGACACCAACAACCCTCGACGGGATGAACTACAACATTTGGGAACTCGACACCCTCTCGTTGCTCGTGCGGACTGCCCGCGTGGCCAAGACCATTCAAGCCAAGATCGACTACGAATGGGGCAGCCATCCGGAGCAGCTCTCGGAGAGCGAGCGCGCGCAGTACTGGCTGCAGGCGTGGCTTTGCGGCCACACGGGTCTCGTCCTTGGTCTGGCCGTTGCTTTGACGTCGCCACGTTGACGAGTCGTAGGTCGATTCAATACAGCTGAGCTCATCGAGCTCACCCAAGAGTCGCTCTCGTCCATCGTCTCGCCCGATGAAAAGTACGTTGCCGGTGCTATTGTTTCCTACGGTACATGTGCCTTGTTAGTCCCCTCGCCAAATTTCAACTTGTCCAAACGCTGCTTGGCCAAGTGCTCGAACTCCCCACGGGACGCTATGTCGTCTCGCATGCCAATCATATCGTAACGATGTACCAAGAAGACCCTGACGGCGGCGGCGCATTTGACTTGCATCGCTGGCTTGATGCCGCCGGCACGCTCGACCCATCGATCCTCGGGGCCGTGTTGCCGCAGTGGCACCTCCCGACCCAAATTCCCTACTCGTTCCACGTTGCGACCTTTTGCAAGAGTTATGCGTTTGACAACGCATGCGACCGCCTCTCGCGCCGTCCGTCATTGGCTTCCCACCTCAAACACTCACGAACATGTAGGCAAGCCTTGTAGCCACGTACACGTTCGCCCTGGGAAGCGCGACTCGGTCTTTGTCGTCCAAATGACGACCGGCATGAATTTCAAAAAGGAGCGGCGCGTGCCGCTGCCCAAAGTGTTTGCCAACGTCCGTCTCTGCAAGGCCTTTCTCGACCAAGGCTGCTTTGAGGTAGACAGGATGTCAACATCATCCCATGGACACACGACTAGGGTACCGCGTGTCGTTTTGAGCATGTCGCCATGGCAACAATTTTGCAAACGATCGTCGACGACGTCGTCGCGTCGGCGGCGCGGGACGCGGCCGCGCAGCGCCAGCAACAACATGCTCGGCACAACCACTCGACCCACAACGCATGACATCCAAAACACAACCCACGTGGGAATGCTATCGAACATTTATTGTTGAATTGCTCGCTTCATGTTGACGTTAAAACGACAGACGACTTGACGCCTCGCTGCGCACGGACGAAAAGTCGGAGAGCGGCGAGAGCTCGGGGGCGGCAGGGACACGGTGGGGAGACGCGGCTGGGCGGGTATCAACCCCATCACTACACGTGACTCGAGTGACGTCTACGTCGACGAGAGCCGTTCCAGCCGCGGCAACCTCGTATCGTCGATGGGACCACCGGCGCAAGACAAGACCGGCGGATATGGCCACGCCAGAGACGGCAACTGTGATTCCGACGCCAATCCATTCCGTGCCGTCGCTTGGCGGCGCTGGGGACTTGGACGCGTTTGCACTTGCCGCCTGCGGGCCCACAAGCATCGGGGGTGCCGTCGTCGGCTGGCTCGCCGTGGCTTGAGTGCGCACGCCACTTGTGAGTTTGCTCGTGCGGTTCGCGTGGGCCAGACCCATGTGGGGATGGAGCGAGCTCTCAAACATCTCAAAGAGGTACCGCCGGTCGCGCGACATGGCACTCCATGCCTTGTAGCCAGCGACGAATGCGTTGACGCTGTCGAGCGAGGCTATGTCACTTGACCAGCCCGTCCCTGCGAGGAGGAGCTTCCCGGCCACGTGCGGCGCCGCCATCGCGTCGGTCCACTTACGCTTCAATTGCGCCAGCGCCGCCGCGGCCGTCGTGTTACGGGATGGGTAAATGGTCACCCCCACGACGTCGCATTCGTCGAGCAGCGCGACCAAGTTTGGGGATGGGTGCATGACGTCGGCCACACGCAGCACCGTGCCGACTTTAGTCTGCGGCGGCGCGGCGCGCTTGAGTTGCTTGAGCCGCGTGACCAAATCGGACGGCGCCGAGGTGATTTCGGACCCGAGGAAGAGAAACGGAACTGCAGACTTGTTGGCCGTGGCCAGCGCCGCCTTGGTCTGCGCGTCGACATCCGCGGCGGGGTATGGAATGCCAAGCGCCAGTTGGAAGCCTGCTTGGGCGAGGAGAGGGCCGACGTCGACGGCGCCATACAACGAGCGCAAGGTCCGGACGAAGGTGAACCCGTGCGCATGGATCGAAGGGAGGTCGGCGCGGACAGACGCAGCCGTGACGGTCGGGGCCGCCACGGGTTCATAGACGACACCTTGGCCGTGGACAGACGGTGCCAAGAACCAGAGCGTGAGGACACGGGCAAGCCACATGTAGAATGACGATGCACAAGTCGATTGAAAGAGAAACGCATTTGTCGCTGCGACTTTTACGGCGCCGAGGGATGTGCGAGGGGAGGTACAAGGATGATGGGCAAATGGCGGCACTCGTCATTGGAGGAGGCCGACCCACTGCCCAACGCCGTCAAGGAAGGTGCTGTCGGGATGCGGATCCATGATTGGAACGAACGCTCGGCCGGTCGCATCGACTGCGCCAACAACGACATGGGCATGATCTCCTCGCGGGGACTTTCCACGCACGACAACAAGAGTCCCTGCGTCCAGGAACACTTCGTCGGCCGGCAGCGTGCCTTCAGCGGTCAAGTTGACCTTGCGGAACTGGACGTGTTGCGGCGCGAGCCAGGCGTCGATGGCGTGCATGTATCCGTTGGGGTCGGCGATGAAATTGGGCACGCTCTCCAAGTCGAGGTGGAAGATGCTAGCGAAGCATGCTTGCAACGCATTCCCTCTGGACGCCGTGAAGTCTGTCTGATGGACGGTCCGCGCCGACGCGGGCGGATGGGGGGTCATTAACGAAGTTAGTAAAAATGGGCGTTTTAGTCCGACCAAGACAACGTTTTACTCTGTTTTGACCGTTTTGATGATAAAACGTCTTTCCAAGGATGTGTTTTCTCGGGTTGGACCGCTGATTGGGTGGATTTTGTTCTCGAGTCGATCTTTGAGCGAAATGCCCTCTGCCCTGTCCGCCCATTCTTCAAGTTTGTCGGTCTTGCGCACACGCTCCCATGCGCTGGTTCTCGCTCTCATTCTTCGCGGCAGTCCTCCCCGCCGTCTCGGCAGACCATTGGGCTGTCATTGTTGCCGGTTCCACGGGCTATTGGAACTACCGCCACCAAGCTGATGCTTGTCCGTCACGTCTTCATAATGTCTCTGACGATTGGCGTAGGCCATGCGTATCAAGTCGTGCGTCGACATGGAATCCCCGCGTCCAACATCATTCTCATGATGTACGACGACGTGGCCAACAGCAAGGAGAATCCGTACCCCGGCGAGTTGTACAACAAACCCAAAACGTTCAAGAGTCAAGCCGTGGACGTGTACAAGGGGTGTCATGTCGACTACCGCGGCGACGACGTACTCTCTTTCCGTGTTGCTCTCTTTCATGCTCGACGATAGGTCACGCCCGAGAAATTCCTCCAAGTTTTGTCGGGGGATGCGGCCGCGGGCGGCAAGGTGCTCAAGAGCACGGCGTCGGACCGCGTCTTTGTCAACTTTGTCGACCACGGCGCGCCGGGCTTTGTTGTGTTCCCCAAAGACAACTTGTATGCCAAGGACTTGATCAAGACGCTCAAGACGATGCACGCTGCCAAGAAGTACAAGGAATTGGTATTTTACATGGAAGCGTGCGAATCGGGCTCGATGTTCAAGAACCTCCTCCCTGCCGACATTGGCGTCTTTGCGACGACGGCTGCCAACGACCACGAGTCGTCGTGGGGCACGTACTGCCCGCCGCTCGGCGACAAGGTCGGCCTCCACCTCCTCGGCACGTGCCTCGGCGACCTCTACTCGGTCAACTGGCTCGAAGACAGCGACGCGTCCGACTTGACGACGGAGACCTTGCAAGTGCAGTATGAGCGCGTGAAGCGCAAGACGAACAAGAGTCATGTGCTCGAGTTTGGTTCCAAGGAGATGCAAGACGAGCACGTGGCCAACTTTTTGGGCGCCGACGATGACGACGCGGACACGACGACCGACAACACAATCGACGACGACGACGCGACCACCGTCGACACGACCGTCGACGTGCGCGACATTGAACTCGTGACCAAGTTTTACCAATACCTCCGCGCGCCCGCCACGACCCGCCGCGCGCTCGCCCACGCGCTTGTTCGCACGATCCAAGAGCGCGATGTGGCCGACGCGATCTTCCCCGAGATGGAAGCGGCAGTCTTGGCGACCGTGCCGACGCGCCCGGCCAACGCCGATCCGCTCGACGACGCATGCCAACGCCGCGTGAACGATCAAGTCGCGCGGTCGTGTCGCGGGTACACAGACTATAGCCTCAAGTACGCGGCGACGGTGTTTTCGTTGTGCGGCATGGGCTACGACGCCGACGTATTGGCGGCGCACGTGGACGCGGCATGCGGGCGCCACATGCGCGGCACCGTCTTTAGCCTCTCGATGCCATAAGAAGATACGCAAAGATGCTATTATACAACTATTTTTCCGTGAGCGGGCGAAAGCCCTTCCACCACGTCGGACACGTGTAGCCGCCGTTCGGGTCGGCGGATTCGCGCGCGAGGGTCTTGAGCAGCACGTCCGTCGGGCCGTCCTCGTAGACTTGGTAGGCGGCTGTGAGCGATGCGTGCGCGAGGTCCCACTTGCCGTCCAAGTAGTGCTGCATGCCTTCGCGATAGGACGTGAAAAAGGTTGGCGGGATGCCTTCCTGCAACGTCGCGAGAAAGTTGTTGCGCTCAAAGTCCATCGGCATCTGGACGCCGTTGGGGTCGACGAGCGGAAGCGGGATGTCAATGTAGTTGCCAATGTCAAAGGTCCAGAGGTCCATGGGGATCTCACTGCCTTTGACGGTCACGCGGTCGACTTGTCGGCAGTACGACTTGACGATCGGGCTCAGTTCGTCCATGAACCATTCGGAGATGAGGAGGTCGCATTGGAACTGCCCTGTCGCGTTCTCGAGGCGCGCAGCCATGTTGACATTCGGGCTCAAGTAGGACGCATCGATCTTGAACCGCGAGCCGATCGCGCCTTCGATGGCCCAGCCAATGTGGAGTCCAAACCCCATTGCGACGTGAAAGTGGTTGTCAAACTTTTCCTGGAGCTTCTTATTGCTCAAGTAGATCTGGAACCGACCGCCCGGTTGGTTGGCCAGATGCACTTCGACGCGCATGCGCAAGACCGCTACGAGTGCCGAATCGACCAATTCTTGCGGCGAAATCTTCCGCGGCCGCGTCCCCGTTGCGTTGAGTGGGACGCCAATGTCGGCGCGCTTCTTGGTGCGCTCGGCCGCGTCCATGATGGGCTTGGTCGCAGGGTCCCGCGGGTCCCGCATCCCAGGCAACGAACCGTCGCAGATTTTCCACGCAATCAAGAACGCCGCGCCAATGTTCTTATTGGCGGCGCCGTAGTACATGTTGGCGTCGCTGTGGACAATGTCGGCGAGTGTGTTGATGTACGTGATCACGCTCTCTTCGAGAACCGAGCACGTTTCCGTAAAGTGCTCGATGATGCCAAAGCCAAAGATGGACGAAATCTTTTTGCCTAGCACACGTGCGAGATGAGACCGACCAAACAAGAACCGGGACGACGGTGGCGGATGAACCTGGGATCATGACATTCAACTCGCCCGCGCCGTTCATGTTTTTCGAAATGATTTCCGTGCCGGCGCTCCCAAATCCGACTTGGAGGAGGCGACCGATCTTGGCAATCGTCTTTTCGAGCATCCGCGTCTCGTATTCCTGGTTCATGTCTTCTTCAATGTCCGTGTTGGCGAGTGGGTTTTGCGCGAGGCGGTTCACAAGCGCCATCTAGGACGATGCCGTCACCATGACAAAGCCAGATGAATCTACCATGCGCTCGATGGGGCCAATCACGAGCTGGTCCGAGTCTTTGGTGAAAAAATAGATGCTCATGCCAAAGACAAAGATGATGACGCATGTCTTGCCAATGCTCGTCTGCGCGTCGCTCGTGTTTTGGGCCTGCGTGTTGTACGCGACGCCTGAAAAGCACGACGTGTCGTACACGGTGCCGTCGGCGGCAAAGCATGCGAAGACGCTCGTAGACGTGTCAATGTCGGTCGACCGGAGTTTGGATTGATCCGTGTTGAGGAATGCGCCGCTCCACCCGGACGTCGGGTCCGTTGTGAGCGAGAACGGCGACGTCGCGTCGACATCGCCCGCCGGCGTCAAGCTCTGAAACGTCATTTGCGTGAGCCATGCGTTGGTGATCGAGGGTGAGATGCCGTAGATGGTCACGTTCATGATCAGGCCGTTGCATTGGCGCACGTATTCCTAGCGAGGCGAATGATGACATGGGTGCCAACGACGGACGCGTCGCACCTGGAACGCAACTTGGAATGCCGTCATGGAGACAGCGCCGGTCGCGTTGAAGTCTTGCACCATGCGGTGCAACTGGTAAAACCCATCGTACTGGTACTCGTCGACGCTCGTTAGCGTGGAATCGATGATGGGGAGGACGATGATCATCACGAGCACAAGGATGACGAGGCGGCGCGTCGTGAGCTCCGTGAGGATGCGCCCAACCTTGGACGGCTCGTTCAACTTGACGTCCTTGGCATTCGTCTTGGAGCGAAACATACGCGCGACGCGAATGAGCCGAATGAGTCGAATGAGCTTGACCATCTTGGACGCCTTGGTGCCGGCGCGCCCGGCCTTGCCGGCCTTGAGCGAGTCGGACGCTTGGCCTTTTGTCGACGCATCGGGCAGGACGAAGTCCATGATCCAGCCCACGTCGGAGAGAATCGAGAACGTCGAGATCAAATCCATCCAAAACGCAAAGCTCTTGCCCTTGTTCCAGTACCCCGGGCGCGCATACACATTGAGCATCATCTCGACGGCAAAGACCGCAAAGCTGAGGAGGAGGAGGGCCCAGATCGGCGCGTCGGCGGCTTTTGAAAAGCCGCAGATGCGCACGTCGTCGGCGTAGAGTGCAAACACCGTGAGGATGCCAAGCACAATCGTCGCTTCCTTTCCGTCGAGCTGCTGGACAATGTGCGTCTTGCGCGCCGCGCCACGCGGAAGCACTTTGTGCGACTCGGGGCTAACTTTGTTGGCCACCTTGCCCCCCGACTTGGTCGAGACCATCGTCGTCGGAGTCATCACGACCACTGGAAGGGGCTCAACGGTCGCCGTGCTGCTGCTCCGTTGGTGCCGAATGACGACGAACCGACGCCTCCAAGGATATATATAGACAGCGCTAAAGATATCGCGACGCGGGAGTTACATTGTGTCGGTTACGCCTAGCTGTTCATGCGCAGTCGGAGGTGGGCAAAGAGATGGCGCCAGAATTCGCTCGACGCGACCTTGTCGAGATGGCGCTTGTGCGGATGGATCTACAACAGACGATGAGGCCGAGAACGACGAGGGAGGATGATGACGACCATGAGGATCTTGACGTCCCATTTCTTGACATCTTCGTTCAGCGGCGTCCCGTGGGGGTAAATGTAAATCCCGCACGCGCGCTTAAACACCTCGAGCGGAAACTTCCAGTGCCAGTCCTTGAATTGCCATGTTTGCCCCGACACGATGACGCCGACGACGGATTTCCTACAGCCACACAAGTCAACGACACACAAAAGAGGGGGAGATACCAATCCCGGTCGGAAAAGCGAATGACGCTGTCGACCAATTTGAATTTGTACGAGACGTCGCGCTCCGTGACTTGGATTGTCACGGACGCCGGCTTGCGGTTCCCTTCCGACTTCTTTTGGGTCGTCGTGACGTAATGCCCGTCTTCGAGAAAGTCCTTGGCGTTCAACAGCGTAATCAAATCGGAAAACCCCGCGGGGACGACGATGATCGGCGTGTCTACAGCATCAATGTGAGCACGCGAGAGAGAATGGGGGCAATCGAGGTACCTGGAATGGCCTTCTTCATGGCTTCGTGGAGGGGCGTGATCGCGGTGGACGGCTGCAGCAAAACGGGTTTCCCCGTCGCGTTAGACCGCTCCTTCTCTTCCTTCAAAATCAAGTCGAACATGCTCAACGTGCTCTCAAACGACTAGACACTGTGCGGCACGAACTCCTTCGCGAAAATATGTGTACCTTGGGTGTGTTCATCATGGTAGTGCGGTCGCGATGCGTGTATTCTTTCTCCAACACGCGCTTCATGGTTTCGTTCTCCGTGTCCGTCTCGCCGTGGGCTGCGAGGTCGTCGTCGTCGTTGTCCTTGGGTTTCTTCGTCGGAGGAACTGTGGAAGACGACGACGCCGACGGGGCAGTCTTCTCGTGTGCCCGCTCGTCGTCCGCCTTGCGCTTTGGAGCTGCCGGTGCCGACGATGGCTCGTACACTTGTACCGAGGACTCAATGTCCCCACGCAAGTACGCCATCAACTCCTTCTTGTCGATCGTGGATACCATGTTCACCTTTTCCGCGCGGGTCTTCGCCACGTACTCTGGGAACGTCAACGCCGCATACTTGACGCATGTGACGACGGCAAGGAGGTCGTAACTTTTGCTTGAGGCCTTCGAGTGGAATGACGTCTTCAACGATCCCGGGAAGCGATGGGTTTCTTCCTTCTCGCCAGTCTCCATGTTGATTGAGTAGAGAACGACCTCGCCACCTTCCGTCTCCATTGGGCGATTGGCGATCACCGCCGCGCGCACATGTCCTAACGCGTCCATCGTCCCGTGGCCGATGGCGATGGGTTCTGTGTGGAGCAGAATTTGAAATTAAAGTCGTTTGATTCGCTGAAAATAATCTATTTTATCCAATCCAGTTTGTTTGGCGATTACCCTTCGAAGTTCGATTGGAAGGAACCAACGAACTTTTGATACAGACGTTTAATTGGTTGAAAAGATTGCATTCTATCGCCATCAATTGGTTCAATATTTATGCAACGGTGAATTAAACCATCAAATTAACAGATAAAATGTCCCCACGTCAAAACAGACTTTTCCACGGGAAAGAGGCATTCAACTGATTATGCATAGTGGTACTAAATCAATGCTTTTCGAAATCCTTGAAATCTTTGGAAGATGACACTGGGAAGTGCCGTGGAGGCGCAGGTGCAAGAGGCCGCGGCGGCGCTTCCGACCCCCTTGCTAACGGAGCTGTTTACATTGGCGACTCATCAGCTCGCAAAGGAGGATGCTCCTTCGCCATCTCTCTCCACCCTCGCGAATGCGACCACAGGTACCATGAGTCCGCCTTCGATCCTCGTCTCTCGACCATGTAGACCAAGCATGTGCGATCAAAGAGGCGTACACGGCCATTTGTATCTTCGTAGCGGAACTCGCCAAGCAAAATATGTCCAAGGAAAGCTCTCGGTACGTCCACTTTGTCGTTGTCCTCGCATGATCATCCCCAGTCGCTGGCTTGTGGAATTGGGGTTCGCAGAGGAATCGATCAGCGTGCTCGGGGATATCCTCGACCGCACCATCCCCCAAGTACGAGCCCTGGAGAGTGTCTCGGGTACGTTGATTGATGCAGTTCCCGCGGCTCGTAATGTGCGGTCGTAGGTCTTGAATTGGATCAAATTGTCGATGTCTCGTGGCGGTTGGACCATTGCATTCGCTCCACCACGTACGGGAACATCCGCGAACCGCTCTATTTTGTGGTCCTCGTGACAAGATCACGAGCGACGGGCTTGCTCTCGCCCAAGCAATTCACATGCACCATTGCCCAATTGGAAGAACTCGTGTACAAGCTCCAGGAAGCACTGTTGCAGATTGAGAAAGTCACCGCTGCGTTTGGCGAGGACGATCCACTCGTGTAGGTGCCACATGTAACGGGCGAACCGCCGGCGACTTGTCGGTTGATGTGGAGTTGTTTTTTGCTTTTCCTATTCCCGCCAAGACAGCGGCGAATGCACACAGAGAAAAAGTAGTAGGCTCCCCAGATAAGATTTTTCCCGCGTAATTCTTTTTCAAGGTCATTCTGAGTTCTTACAAAGGAGCATGCATGTACAACGCCGTGAGAGACCACATACACGAGCGTAGGTCCCATGAAGAGGTTCCCTGGGCATCAGCATGGCCAAGCATCGCCATGGAGGAAAGGGCGAACGATGTATATCCGGATACTTATCCGAACCGCCCAACAAAATTCCCTCCAAACAACCACCACATTTCCCAAGACGCCGCCCAGCGCCACAATATGTCGGGGCCTCAGTTGGACAAGGAGCTATTCTTCCGCCGCCTCAACAACATCTATGCGTCGTGGCGGGTACGTCAACGGACCCCTCGAGTACAAGCATGTGACAGGGGATGTAGGACCCCAAGAACACGGAATGGGACGACGTCGAGAGCTTTTGCGTGTTGGCGGGGAAACCGAACGCCGACGACAGCGGCTACCGCAAGTCCGCCATCTTGCAATTCTATTTGCTCGGGTTCCTCGAGTTCCCCGAAACGTTGATGGTCTTCACAAAGACCAAGTTGTATGTCCTCACAAGCGGGAAGAAGCACACGATGTTGGAGGACATTCTTTCGGGCAACGAGTCGTCCGACGTCAAGTTGGAGCTCCTCAAGCGTGACAAGACAGACGGGAACAAAGCCAACTACGCTGCGTTGATCCAAGCAATGCAAACAGACAGCGCCAAGAAGCGCTTGGGCGTCTTGTCCAAAGAAACCCCCGAGGGCGATCTGGTCCAGTTGTTTCTCAAGGAGATTGACGCGGCCGGCTTTGAAAAGATTGACATTGCGAAGGGCATTGAATGTGCCCTGCGCGTCAAGGCCCCCGAGGAATTGGTACGTGTCATTCTCTGTCGTCCTTTCTAACTCGATGTCGCAGGAAAACATTCGATGGGCCGCGGCGCTGACCAAGAAGGTGTTTTCGTCCAAGTTTGTCGAAGACATGGAGAGCATCATCGACGAAGACAAGAAGATCAAACACGACGCGCTGAGCGCCGACATTGAAGGCGTCTTTGAAGACCCGAGCAAGATTAAGGTCACGCTGAGCCCCGAAGACATTGAGTCGTGCTACTCGCCGATCATTCAGTCGGGCGGCAAGTACGACTTGAAGCCGAGTGCGCAGAGCAACTCGGACGTGATGAAGTTTGACGTGATCATCGCGTCGGTCGGCGCGCGCTACAAGGGGTACTGCTCGAACGTTGCGCGGACGTTCTTTGTGACGCCGACCAAGTCGATGGAGCGCACGTACGAATTGCTCCACGAAGCACACGACCTGTGCATCAACGAGCTTCGTCCTGGGAAGACTGTGAGCCAAGTCGTTGAAAAAGTCACCAAGATGATTGACTCGCGCAACCCGAAGCTGGCGAAACTCTTGACCAAGAACTTTGGGTTTGGCATTGGCTTGGATTTCCGAGAAGCGGGTATGCTGCTCACGGCCAAGAACCACCATGTCGTCCAGGCGGGCCAGGCCTTCAATGTCGCGATGGGCTTCCAGAACATTCCGCTCAAGGACGGCGACCGCGCCAAGCACCTCCCCGAGACGTATTCGATCTTGTTGGCCGACACGGTCACAGTACAGAATGACGAGACCAAGGTTTTGACTAAGGTGTCCAAGGCATGGGCCAAGGTGCACTACGACATTGACGACAATGACGACGACGACGACAAACCCGCCAAATCGAAGGGCAGCAAGGAGAGCAAGCGCCGCGACTCGTCGTCGCGCGCATCGGCGGCGGCCGACGACGGTGACGACGACACGGGTGCGACCGCGAGCAGCAACATTGTGCAAAACCGGCTGCGCGACAAGCAGCGCCAGTCGGAAGGCAAGCAGACGGACCAGGAGCGCCGCGACCGCCATCAAGCAGAACTCATGAAGCGCAAGCGCGAGGAAGCGATGCGCCGACTCGAGGAACAGAGCAACGACACGGTCCAGGGGAAGCGGTCGGACAAGAATGCGATCGTTGCGTACAACCACTCGTCGAGGTACCCCGAGTTGAAGCCGCGCCAAGTGGCCGTGGACATGCGCGCCGAGGCCGTGATTGTGCCCATCAACGGCATCCCCGTGCCGTTCCACATCTCGACCATCAAGAACGTGAGCAAGAGCGAAGAGGACAAGGCGACGTACTTGCGCATCAACTTTTTCTGCCCTGGCGCCGGCGGCACGTTAGGCAAGGACGCGTCGCCTGCGATGCAAGCGGCGGTCGCCAAGTTTCCGTCGCTCATGTTTATCAAGGAGTTGGGCTTTCGCTCGAGCGACGCGCACAATTTGAACAATCAATTTCGGCTAATCAAGGAACTGCAAAAGCGGGTCAAACAGCGCGAGCAACAAGAGCAAGAAGAATCAGGTATGGTCGTCGTGTGGAAGTGGTCGTCGTTTGCTCATGGCTGTGGTTGTAGACTTGGTCGTCCAAGAAGATTTGATTTTGACGCGCGACCGTCGCGTGCCTCGATTGAGTGACTTGAGCGCGCGGCCGCATTTGAGTGGCCGAAAGACGCAGGGGACGTTGGAAGCGCACCAAAATGGTCTCCGCTTCACGACCAACAAGAACCAAAAGCTCGATATTTTGTACGCCAACATCAAGCACGCCATCTTCCAACCGTGTGACAAGGAACTCGTCGTGCTGATCCATTTTCACTTGAAGAACCCAATCATGATTGGGAAGAAGAAGCACCAAGACGTTCAATTTTACACGGAAGTGATTGAATCGAGCCAGGCGCTCGACAACCGCCGGCGATCGATGTACGACCCCGACGAGCTGGACGAAGAAAACCGCGAGCGCGCGCTGCGCGAGAAGCTCAACACGACGTTCAAGGACTTTTGTCAAAAGGTCGAGCGCGTGTCCGAGTCGATTGACAAGACGATTGCGTTTGACATTCCGTACCGCGAGCTCGGTTTTAGCGGCACGCCGTTCAAGGAGATGGTGTTGCTCCAACCGACCGTGCACTGCCTCGTGTCGCTGACGGAGTTTCCGTTTTTCATTACGCTGCTTGACGACGTCGAACACGTGCACTTTGAGCGCGTCTTTTTCGGGTCCAAGAACTTTGACATGGTGTTTGTGTACAAGAACTTTGCTGTCTTGCCCGTGCGTGTCTCGGCCATCGCGACGAACGAGCTCGAACGGATCAAGGAGTGGCTCGACGACATTGACATTTGCTTCACGGAAGGCACGGCCAACTTGAACTGGAAGCAAATCATGGTCACGATCAAATCGGACGACCGGTTCTACTTGGACACGGATGAAGACGGCGTGCCCAAGCCCGCGGGATGGGAGTTTTTGAAGATGGACGGGAGCGACGACGAAGACGACGACGGCGAGGAAGAGGAAAGCGAGTTTGAAGGAAGCGAAGAAGGCGGCTCGGACGAGGGCTCGGACGACGACGAGTCGGATGATTCGGACGATTCGGACGTCTCGCTCGTCGACGAAGACGACGAGTCGGACGATGAGGAGGAAGACGAAGAGGACGGACCGAGCTGGGACGACCTTGAGAAGGAAGCGCGTGCGTCTGACATGATGCGCAACGAGAAGAAGGAACAGGACAGCGACGAAGAGTTTAGACGGAAAAACAAAAAGAAGAGCGGCGGCGGTGGTGGCCCGCCGGCTAAGCGGTCGAAGTATTAAACCCACGCACGTTGCGTGTGTGTGTCCATAACAAACCTCTATATTTTGTATGTCTAGTAATAGTGAAAAAAAAGCAGGAGCAGCGACGCGCCAACGTAGATGCAAAAGATGGTGAAGCCAGACCCATCGCCATAGTCGGCGGCCTTTTTGAGCGAGACATTGCCCTGCCCGACGTTGGTCATAGCCACGTCGGCGTCCTTGGCGATCTCCTCCATGATCTCGGTTTGCTCGCCGACCTTGTCTGCAAATTGATGCATCATGCCTTGGATCTCATGGACTTGCTTCTCCACGCGCCTGGAAGTGAGAGGAGTGTTGTCGATGGAGGGAGAGAGAAAGCGTGTACCGCGCGGCGTCGATTTCTTCGTGGAGGTGATGGTGCAATTGGACGTTTTCGACCTTAAATTGCGCCGCTTCGTCGTCTGTCAAGTCCATGCCGCCGCCGTCGTCGTCATCGTCATTCATGGCGTGACTGCTGCGTGGGGGCTCCCCCTTGGACGAGTGAGACATCTTGCGTCTTGTTGACACCTACCCGATTGGTGGTTGGGGTGACGGTGGTGGCTGCTGCGACTGGCGGCGTAGGTGTCGGGGTAGGTGGCGGTGGCTTCTTGGGGAGCGTCAGGTCCTTGGCGTTGAGCTCGATACCATCGGGCAGCAATCTACCACCAGAAAAGATGAGTATGACAAGGAATTGAAACAATCGACAACTTCTTGGACAGGAAAAAGGGGCGATTGATGCGTTTCTTTTGGTCGTCCTTGGTGGACATCATGCCGCGCTTGATGCGCTAGCACAAAGTCAACACCCAATGAAAAGGAGCGCAAGCATGCCTCGGTCAAGTAGAGAATGATTTCCGAGTAGACTTTGGTGCGCTGCTGAACATCGTTAGGGGTGCCGCCCATCGACTTGAGCTCGTCCACCCTTTGCTCGCACAACTTGTACGAGTCCAACAAGCTCTGCGCCACCATGAGAATCGCATGGACGTGATCAGGGTACCTCTTCGAGTTCTTCGCGCTCCATGTCTGAAAAAGGTGCAGCTTTGCTCGGCAAGAAGTGCACGGGGTCCAAATATTGCCTCCTCTTCTCGGCGCGGATCGCGGCAATCTTCTGGATATTTTGGAGCTGCGGCAAAGCAGGTCAAGAACATCGACGCACACATGATCTTACAATGTCCAATGCGCTCTGCAGGAACTCGGACGTCGCGTCATGGATGGGGGCATCAGTCTTGCCAGATGCTACCTTCCATTTGGCTGCCTTGCGGAAGTCGGCCGTAATGTCCATCGTCGCAACAACAACGCGTGTTGGAAATGGACCCTCAACTGTCCGCATACGATGCATAATTTATCCGGAATATAGTACTAGTATATATCAGAGAAATACTTTCGGTTGAAGATATATTTTCCAGAAAAGGACAACAATTATTCCCTCACCTCAATAAAAACATATTGACATTTGTAAGGAATCTGTGGCGTTGAGATAAAACTTGGCCCGGCCGTGCTGATTGGACGCGGGGTCGGCTCCAATGTTCTATTGGTTGTTGGTGGTGTCAAAGCATTCCTGCCACAGATCATCACAATCCAACAGACACCCACAATCATGGCCAAGGACACCAAGACCACATCGCCTGCGAAGGCCGCGTCGCCCGCAAAGGCTGCCTCGCCTGCGAAGAAGTCGACCACGACGACGCTCCAGCTTGAGCCCGGCTTCTTTGGTGAGCAAATCCACTCGGGCCACAGCTTGGTGCTCCAAAACGCCGAAGAAGACCTCGCGCTCCAATTGTCTGGCGCAGCCTTGGGCAGCGACGCCGTCGCGGGCCCCACGACGTTGTACATCTCAACGGAGCGCCGCCCGGACGTGCAGATCGCAGTGTGCACGTTGGACGCGGCCAAGGCGTCGCAATGGGCCTTGACCAACACGTTCACGCCCATGGATGGTGCCGTGACGTTTTCGACCAAGGGTCCCAACACGATCCACTTGACGGCGTACATTGACGCAGAGATGGACGATGAAATCGACGAAGACGAAGATGGTGGCTTCTTCATGGGCGACGATGACGACGATGACGATGACGAAAACGACCTCTTGGACGTTGAAGACGAAGAAGACGAAGACGAAGTTGAAGACTCGGGTCGCTTTGAAGTCGTCGAAGAAGTGTCCAAGAAGCCCAAGAAGGAAGAAGCCAAGAAGGAAATCGCCAAGAAGGAAGTCGCCAAGAAGGACGACGGCAAAAAGCGTCCGTTGGAGAACGCCGCGGCTGCCGACGAATCCAAGAAGGCCAAGGTCGTGCAGATGCGCAAGGGTGGTATCCAAGTCGAAGACCAGTACGCTCATTTGCATCGCGTCCAATATTGATCGTGTCGTTTGTAGCACGATTGGCAAGGGCAAGGAAGCCGCCAAGGGCAAGAAGGTGCAAATCCTCTACAAGGGCAAGCTCGTCAAGAACGGCAAGCAATTCGACGCCAACCAAAACCGCAAGAGTCCGTTTGCGTTCCGCTTGGGCGCTGGTGACGTCATCAAGGGCATGGACATTGGCGTTGAAGGCATGCGTGTGGGCGGGAAGCGCACGATCACGATCCCATCCAAGTTGGGCTACGGCCGCGAAGGTGCCGGCCGTGACATCCCTCCCAACTCGGATCTCATTTTTGAAATCGAACTCCTCAACGCTTAAATACATCCCAACCTTTGATCTGGGACAAACCACTTTGGTCGTGTCGTTTGTCAAAAGATACAACCACAATGATGACCCCAACGCCGTATCTTGTTGAGTGGTTCAACATGGACCTTGACCCACAATGTGTTTGATGTGGGCTCGACCAACCGCCCACTATATTTAGGAAGGCTGCATATGCTTAGTATATATATCAAGTTGATATATACTGAGTGTGGGTTTTTTCCTCTGGGTTGATATTCATATTTTCAACCCAGAGGAAACTTCCATCCCCATCCTCCGCTTTGTCAATCAACGAAGTGTCCAATCCGACTCGTATATTGCCTTACAACTCGTCCTTGCCAAGTCCGAGCTCAGCCATGATGTCGTCGTCGTCGTCGTCGACAAACGCATCGACCTTGGCGTCCTTGCCATCCCACGGCGCGACCGTCTTGATCGTCGGGAGCGCGTCGTACGGGTACGTGCCTTGCTTGCCCGAGAAGATGCCATCCAAGTAGGCGGCGATGCTCTTGCTGTCAAATGCGGCGCGCATGACGCTGAAGCGCTGCTTGTCGAGCGAGATGGCGACGACGGCGGGGTAGCCAAACGTGAGGTCGAACGCGGCTTCGAGTTTCGACTGGTCACCGCCTTGGACCCAGCCAAAGCGGAACGGCTTGCCGCGGACCAACTTGGCGGCGCCTTCAATCTCCTTGAGATACGCGTTGCGCGCGGCGGCGCCGCCGTCAATCACGTGCGGCAAGACCGAGATGACGCAAATGGCCTTGCCAGCGCAGTGGTCGGCGAGCACCTTGGACGACGTGAGCTCGGGCACCTTCATGCCGCCGCCGAGCGTTTCTAATTTGGCGAGCGCATGCTGCACAATGCCCGACGCTTGGCGCGGGCCTTGGTAGTCCTGCGCATCGGACGCCGACGTGGCTGTCGGGCCAAAGAGTTTGATGGTCGGGAATCCCTTGATGCCATACTCGGCCGCCTTGGCTTCGTTGGCCGTCGCGTCGAGCGCGCCGAGCTTGACTTGGCCGCGCAGTTCCGTCGCCGCTTGCTCCCATTCCGGCGCAAGGGACTTGCAGTGGCCGCACCATGGCGCATAGAATTCCACGAGCCAGACGTCGCCGCTGTTCAGCACGAGGTCGTCGAACGAGTCGTCGGTGAGCGTCACCACGTCCGAGCCGCTGCTGGACGGAGACGGCTTCGGCTTGGACTTGGGCTTCTCGGACGAGCCCTTGTCGGCCGTCGTCGTCTTGCCCGAGACACGCGCCTTGGCAAGCTTGCTCGCTTCCTTCACCCCGGCATCGACAATCGCTGACGCCGTGCGCTGTCCTTGGTAGTCGGTCGGCGATCGTTTGTTCTCGCCAAACACCTTGATGGTCGGGAACCCCTGGACGCCATACTTGCCCGCGAGCTCCTTGTGTTGGTCGCAGTCGACTGCTGCTACGTTCACGATGCCGTCAAGCGCCTTGGCGGCCTTCTTCCATTCAGGGGCCAAGCTCTTGCAGTGCCCGCACCACGGCGCGTAGAATTCCACGAGCCACACGCCCTTGCCATTCACGACTTCCTTCTCAAAAGACTTGGGGTCCAAGTTTTTGACGGCACTTGCCGACGTATAGAACGCCGACGCGGCCGTCATCGCGCACACGAGCGCAAGCATCAACCCACGCACCACCGCCATCTCAACTTTTTCACTGCCACGGATCTTTCGAGTGCTGGAAGGTCCGCCAAGAGGCAGGTCGTGATTGGCTGAAAGTTTCGAAATGTACGGATATACAACATCTTGATTGGTTAATATTTATATTATCCGGTACGGCGACACTTGATCTTTCTCGAAGCACCATTGCATGTCGGTTGCTGCTTTCCAACTCGATCACATACGTCAAGACTCGAGGACAACCATCAAGTTGTTGAGGGCGACGGAAACAAAGCCAGCGGGCTGGTCGGGCCTGACGACAATCTTGACGTCCAAGCTCAACTTGGGCCAACAATAACACACCCGATGCAGTCGAGGCAGTCCCCATCTTTCGATCCTTTCTCCAAGAGGATGACATGCTTTCTGACTCTCGCGAGTAGCTTGGACACAGCGCGCCATCTTGATGGTCCGTGCCTGGCATCTCGAGCGACATGCGACCGGCGATGTGCATGGTAATTCATATTGCATTGTGTGTCCAACGTGTTGATCAGAATGTGGTTGGTTGTGGCGAGTAGCCTCACGCAAAGGCTTGTTAATTCTGTTCGTACAGGTTCGACACCGACGACGCAATGGCACTCGTCGGACTCGAAGTTTTGTTTGTTTTGGTTGAACTGTGTGGCCACGACGCGTTTCGTTTCGGTTGCAGCCGTTTCATATGAAACGGGCAGACCAATTTGACACCTGAGGCCATCCACGCGTCCATGCGTCTGTGGCTTGGGCATCCTCGATTGACCCTTTCGTGGCATGTTGCAACAAAGATTGACAAGGTTGATGTGGGTCGCTTCGTCCACCCAGAGGTTGTTCTCATATCTGCTCGGCCACCGAAGTTGTGCAAGCCCTGACGCTCAAGTTCGCTGACGTATCTGGCACGACAGAGCAATTCCTTTTGACGACATTGACGTGCGTTAGTCGTCGGCGACGTGTTACGCAGGGTCTCGCACCGCGTGAATCGTGTGTGGCAGCCAACAACCGACGGATTGGCACGAGGTTCCACATGGCGTCAAAACTGTCAAAACACAACATCGCGTTAGAGGAGTTTCATGTGTAACGGCCAACCTTTGCACCATTGCACGCCCCGCCCACCCATCGACCACCGCCAAATGCCCAGCTCCAGCCGCGAATGTTGACAGTCTTTGACACAGGGGGCCACCCATGCAGCGCGTACTCGATCGTTCGAACGGCATTATGACATGGACGCAATTTGTTCTCCTTAGACGACGACATGCAGCACGCGGCTTCCGCGTAGGATGAGCAGCTCCATCTTGACAGGCCGCGACACGTCCATGGGGCGGCGGTCCACGGTCGCGTCCGCCTCCCCAATGATTGACGGCCCTGTCGTGTCAAACGAGACTGTGCGTCGGCGGCGTTCGGGTGATAGTCGCCTCGAGTTGTCCTCGCGCGACAAGAGGGCAGCGTCGATCGAGAGTCGCTGCAGCCTCTTGTGAAGCGCGAGGGACCACTGGTCCGACGCGCTAAAGCCACGCTCCGTCGCCCGCGGGTGGTCCCGCAGCATCTTTGACAGCATGTGGTTGTGGTGACGGAGGAGCGTCAGCGTCTCGGCGACCGACTGCTTCTTGGCTTGGATGAGGCCAAGGAGGTCGTCGATCTGAGGTCGCCTCAGTTTGTTGCATGTTAGTTTCAAGTGCAGCCCGACGTTGGCTTTGCCCCACACGGCTGCCACGGCGTACTGCGACCCGATCAGCTCATGCAACGACGCGACGAACCGATCGCACGACTCGGCGCACGCTGCGGGGTCGGCCAGGCGCAGCGCCGCCGCTTCTTCGATTGCCAACGCCGCCACGTGCCACGCGCCAGCACGCACACTCGCGTGGACGTGCTGTCGTTTGAGGTCCAGCGACAGCGTCAACAACGAGGCTGGCATGCGACTGGATGGTGGGGTCGCGAAATGTGAAATGCAAAATGAAAGGACACGAACGAACCGACGCAAGCAAGCAGTGAGTGGAGGTTATCAGGTCGTCTCCGCTGCGGCCTGGAGAAGGAAGGTGTCAAAAGACACGCGGTGGCAGCAGTTTTCGAACATCTGGAAGTACCAACGCCGCGATTGGACAATCTCCATCATCGATTGCACCACACGCGTCATTGTCTGCCAGTACTGCCAGACGACAAGACCAGTCATCTTTTTGGTCATCTCATGGCCGAAGTCAACTAGAAGCCCCGTGGTCGCCGACAAGGCAACGACGCTGTCGATACGTTGACAGCAACTCAACGAATCTTTTCCCAAAATTTCCCCGTCACAAAAACACGTCGACAATGTTGTTCCAGATCGGAAACGCCCCGAGCCTGTCATGTTGACTTAAGAGCCGCCTTCTTGCGGATCGGCGGCGCCTGCCAGCTCTGCTTGCATGATCTTGATGCGATGGAGCACGACAGCCGCATCGCCTTTGCGTCCTGCGACCATGGGCGTGAATTCGACAGAGCATCATGGACAAGTGTACCTTGTTTGTAGAGGGCCCGAGCGATGCCATTGTCTTGGGCGATCCGACCTTTCAACACCTCGACATACATTTCGAGCGTCAACTTGCCTGTTTGCATGTCAATCTCGAGCAACTAGACAAGTCAGCAGGAGTTGTCTCAAACGCCAGAGCGAAATGTACTTGTTTTTTCAACGCGAGCGACTCGGAGCGATCGGTCAACACTTGACTCGGGCCTGCTTCTTCCACGAGTTTGGCAATTTTCTCCAACTACAGCCAAGTTGTCGAAACCACTGTGAGACATTGCATGTTGCAGACCTCTTGACAAATGACGTCGTAGCTCACAATATGTTCAACGTCGTGCGGGTCGTCCTCGGACGTGGACAAGTTGTCCATGGGTAGACTGACAGGTGCAGCCGGCGGTTGGGGAATGGGTGGTGATGGTGCGTCGACGACCGGCGCAGCAGCAGCCGTGAGCGGCGGGTACGGCCCCACGACAAACACCTCGCTCTTCACTTGGAGCATTTCCGGGTCTCGCAAGGGCCGT
This sequence comes from Aphanomyces stellatus, assembly GCA_009835185.1. Classification (NCBI taxonomy): domain Eukaryota; phylum Oomycota; class Saprolegniomycetes; order Saprolegniales; family Verrucalvaceae; genus Aphanomyces; species Aphanomyces stellatus. The sequence continues at coordinate 28,650 of VJMH01007503.1, forward strand.
TGCAGCCGCACGCGGATCTATCCGAATCATTTCAGTCCAAGATGATGCCGACCGTCCATGTGGCGTACATGGACGTCGACGCCACTGGGGCGGCGGCTCACGGTCAGTGGCAACCAGCAATCAATCTCACAGGTTGTGAGGAGGGGACTGAGCGGGAGCGATGCCTTCCCGACCGACTCGGCGCTGGTAAAGAACCCGCCAGCGGTAAACACTTCGATTTCGGCCTTGCGGATCTCGCACAGCTTTTGCAGCCCGCGGCTCCGCTGCATCGGATACAGCGTCGTCGAGCCAGTGAAATCAAACGTTGGACCGCCGCGGACGCTGGCAGTCGTGAGTTCATGCGGCGATTGCGATGGCACTTTGAGGTTCACCTTGACAAACAGATCTTTTGTCTCGCTGGCCTTTGTACGAACTTGGACGACGCTCAACTCGACGCGGTCGATTGGGACGTCGCGGTTCGTGTGTTCAACGACGTCGACGCGTGTTTGGATGGACGTGGCCGGCGGCGGCTGGCGCGGGTTGTCCTTGGCCGCCCGGAGCTCGTCGAGCGCTTGGACATAGGCTTTGTATTGAGTGAGGTGGGCCAGCGACTGCGTGCGATCGATCGAGAGGAGACGCTGGGCCTCGTCTTTGCACGCATTGGCGACGACGATGAGCTTGTGTTCGATCGCGCGGAACGCTTCCTTGCGCGCGACTTCCTCGGGCGACGTGTCCGACGACACGAGCTTAGCTTCGAGGTCCTTGGCGAGCCGAAGGTGGAGGATCGCGTCTTGAATCTTGCCTTGCTTTTTGAACTCGACTGCCGCTTTCTTGGCCGCTTCAATTTGGTCTTGAAGAGAGGGTGGGGGTGCGTCATGTGGTGGCCCATTTTCTACGTCGTCATCTTCGTCTTCGTCGTCAAACTCGTCGATCAAATGCGACGACGACGAGCGTTCCCGTGTGTCTGCAGCGAGTACTGGCGGCGTGGCGACAGGTGGTGGTCCATGCAGTTTTTGCAACTCGGCTTCAAAGGCCGGGTCGGCCAAGTCTTCATCGGTCACGTCTACATCGTCCATCTCCTGCTCGTCATGAGGTGGCAGGGCGGCGGGTGCCGCCGTCGCCGCCGCTTCGACTTCACGGACAGCATCTTCCAACAGGCCTCGCAAGACCTTGACATCACGCATGGCAGCGAGGGCGTCCTGGATTTGATTGTTTCGTTTCAGTGCCAATGCTTCTCGCTCCCGCGCCGCAATTTGAGCTTGCAGCTCTTCAATGCGTTGTGCCGACGGCAGTGCCGACGACGGTAAGGCGGGTTTGGACGGCACGTGGTCATTCAAGATGACATCAAACTCGGGGTTATCCATGTCCTCGTCGGTGACTTCAATCTCGTGGTCTTCAATCGACAAGACACGCGGCCGCGGCGGCACGTCGACGACAACGACCGCTGCTTCGACCACGGGAGGAGGCAGTCCCTGGAGCTGTTCGTTGTATCCTTTCATGGCGCGCATCGCCTCCAATGCTTCCTGCACACGCCCCTCGCGCTTGAGCTGGACGGCGTTGAGCTTTTCCCTCTCGACCAACGCCTGCAATCGTGTGCGCTCGGCGTCCACCGATGGCGCCTTTTGCTTCTTCACACCGAGAATCGCATTGAGTTCGGCTTGTAGATGGGGGTCGTTCAAGTCCGAGTCGCTGAGATCGCCATCGTCCATGTCGGACGCAGCGCCGTCCAGATCAAAGTTCCCCGTCGGACTCGCCACGCCGATGTTCTCGAGCTGTCGCATGATCGCCGTCTCCTCGTCATCGGAATCCCCACCAAGGAGATCCATCTCGCCTGTCTCTCGCTGCACATCCGCCATGAGCTTGGCCATGTCGGCTTCGACGTCCTTGTCGCTCACGGGCTTAATACCAAACTGTGCCAAACTAAACTCTACGATCGATGCATCACGCCAGGGGTACATAGCGTCGTGTGCTTGAGTAGGACCTACCGTCGTCGCCGCTTTTTGACGCGGACGCCTTTGCCGCCCGCGCCTTCTTCGGCTCGTCTTTCTTCTTCCAAAACATGGACTCGAAATGACAATGATCGCGTGCAATGAGACACACATTCAACGCTCCTATCTCATTACACAATTGATCATTTTCAACAGGTTTATAAAGTCCTTCAAACAAAAAATTGTTTCCTTATAGGATAGATATTGAGCTAATATATATCATCAGTCCTGAATTGTCTCTATAAAAATCTGACAATATATTATTTGCCACAGGGTTTCACCGGGTGTTGGACACATATCGAGCTTGTTCGCACAATCCTTTCATGTCAAAAACTGTTGGGCGATCGCCGCCAACATCCACGCCTTCTCAGAATTGTAGCCACCCGCGACGGTCGGCGGATCGCTCTGTTTGGGTTCCTTCCCATCCACTCGCCCGTCCTCTCTTGTCAGCGTCTCGCTTCTCGGGGCCGCCTTTGCCCCCATGAGAGCGGCGACACGGTCGGCCACCTTCGTGATGCTGAGACAGACCCCTTCCCGCACGCACTCGGCCATCTCGGTCGAGTCTGCGAGCACGACTTGCGTCTTGTACATCTCGCGCATCGCGTTGTCGTCTCCCTTCTTCACACACGAAAGCCAGACGTCGCGCGCGTTCGTGTGGAAGCATGGTTCGATCGGTAGCGCGCCTTGGAACCACGCGTCGGGGAAGGGCCCGAGACGCGCGTACTTTGTCTCGAACCAGTCGTAGCCGCAGTTGGGGTAATGCAGCACCCACGGCGACTGGGCGTGCGAGACGGTGTGACCAATGTCCAAGTGCCGCGGGTCGGCAAAGTTGCACACGCTACTCCTTTTTGTCGTCCACTTGTGGACGCTCGCGGGCACGACGTCGCCGCCGACGCGGACCGCCGATTTGCCATTGTCGTACGCGAGCATGTACTGTCCATGGGCTGTGCGCGCTTGGAAGCGGCGCATGGCCGCGCGCGCGCCCGGTGTAAAGGGCGCGACCAAATGATTCACTTTGAAGTGCGTGACGTCGACCATGAAGTTGCCGGACGATGATGTCGATGTCGGCACGGCTTCGTGGTTGACAAAGGTAAACTGATCGATGGATGCATCCAAGTTCGCAAAGAAGGTTGTGAGGGGCGGTCCGGGCGAGTAGAGCGCTTCGTCGAGGTCGAGATGCACAAGCCATGCCAGCGCCCGCGGCGCGGCGTCCACGTTCCTCGCGAGACAGCGGCGCATCGCGAGTTCACAATTCAGCTGTTGACGCGCTTGCACTTCGTCGGCAAGGCAAAGCCGAAGGGACGCGAAGCGCGCGCAGGACGGATACGCTGCCTCGGCTGTCGGGCGAGCGACAAACTCGACGTGGTCGATGGATGCGCGGGCGGCGGCGGGATGCAGGCGGGACGTGACATCCTCCACACATGCGGTCATGTCCAAAAAGACGAAGATGCGCTCAAATCCTGCATCTAAATGGTAGAGAAGGAACGCACTGAGCGCCGCCACTTCGCGCGGCAATGCAGGGTCCACTGCGGCAGTTGTTACCAGCGCCAGCATTCTTCCATACACTATTTCACGCCGATCCCCAGCATTGCACTTCAACATTGCATTCAAATAGAGTACATTGGGACAAACCGCCGGCAGAGACAAGAGGCCGCCTGGGCGTTTTACTTTGGTGTCAACGGTTGCCACGGCCACAAGCTGGTCATGATCGCGCGCGCGAATCTCCATTTGAATCTTGGGCTTCATGATGGCGTCGTCCCGCAAGCCACTATGTGGATGTGCAAAGGAACCACTTTGGACTGCGCCTTCGTCAATGACCAGCAATTCATTGCCCTCGATAGAGGAGGATTTGTACAAGTGCTTCACCTTGACCTAGTCATCATCTCCCTTCGTCGAGTCGTGCGTGGTGTGGCTCCATTGCTCGTGAGGTCGACGACGACCCCAGTGTCGCTGGATCAGTTTGTCCCAGTTTCACCCACCTGTCTTTCCCGCGTCGCCCAATCAGCGTGGCGTATTTTATCCGGACAGTGTCAAGCCTCTGACTGTGGGGCTGGGGGTTTCCTGCGTTTTGATTGGTCGAGCATGGCGGCAAATTCATTTGACCATTCATTTTTCGCTTGAAGTTCGTATTGGGAATATCTTTGAAGTGGAGATCATCGGGAAGCCCCCCGCGGAAGTTGTCATTCACAGAGTGAGCGCGCGGTAGACAAGATGGCCGATTTCGCACCCGAACAGCTAGAACAATGCATCCTGCGCCTCATGGCGCCGGACACCCAAGTCATCAAGGAAGCGGAAGCGTTGCTGAAGCAGTACTTGAGCGCGCCCGCGTCGATCATCGGCATGATGACCCAGTTGCAAGGCTCGGCCCGGCCCGAAGTGCGCCAATACGCCGCGCTCCTCATGCACTTGAAGGTGTCGGTCCACTGGGAAAAATTGGATGCGGCCACACAAGCCGGCCTGGCACAAGTGCTCTTGCAACGTGTCACGGAGGAACCTATCCCGGTTGTGCAAGTCGAAATCGCGCGCATCATTGCCAAGGTCGCGGCGGAAATCATGCCCCAGGCCCAATGGCCCGAGCTCTTCAACATGATCACATCCTGCGCCGGCAACGCAAACGCCCAAGCGCGCTACATCGCGATGCTCCTCCTCAACAAGCTCAACGAAACGATCGGCGACCAACTGATTGAACAGTTCCAAAACGTCAAGGGGTTCTACTTGGCTGGCTTGAAGGATGCCGAAATGAAGGTCCGCGTCGAGGCCATGCGTGCGTCGTGCGGGATTGCGCAATACTTGGACGAGAGCGAGCCCAAGGACAAGAAGACCGCGTCTGACTTTGCCGCGATGGTCGACCCCATGATTGAAATCTTGAAGAGCTGCATGACCAGCCAGAGTGAATCGGAAGCGTGCGACTTTATGGAGTCGTTCACAGGCTTGTCGGAGATTTCGTTCCCGCTCCTCTCCAAGGCCATGCCGACGTTGGTCCAGCTGCTCCTCCAAATCTTTTTGGCGCCCGAGATTGAACCGTCGACTCGGTCGGCCGCCAACGCGTGCTTGAACTCGCTCATCGAAAACAAGCCCAAGGTCATTGCCAAGTCCAACATGGCGCCCGTCATCTTCAACGCGATGATCCAAGCGATCGCGGCCGACAACCACTCGGCCAGCGGCATGTTTTACAGCATCCTCCAGGAAGAGAAGGACGACGACGAAGAAGAACACACGACGCAGATGGCGCAGCGCACGCTCGATTTCATGGCGCTCTCGATCTCGCCCAAGACGCTCAAGCCCATCATCCTCCAATGCAGCCACCAAGTTGTGGGTTCGGCCAACCCGAGCATGCAAAAAGCTGGCGTCCTCGCCTTGGGTGTCGTCTCGGAAGGCCTCTGTGAATTCCTCAGCGACAACCTTGGTGACGTCCTCCCGCTCATCTACAAGGCCGCCGCGTCCCCCCACCACAACGTGCGCGAAGCGGCGTGCTTTTCGCTCGGTCAATTTGCCGAATACCTCCAACCCGAGATCCAGTCGCATTATGCCGACATCATCCCCGTTGCTTTGGCTCTCTTGGACGACCCGACGCCCGACGTAAAGGCCACGTCGTGCTACGTGCTCGAAGTCTTCACGGAAAGCATGGAGCCCGAAGAGATTGAACCGTTTTTGAACGGCCTTGTCGAGAAGCTTGTCGGTTTGATCCAAACGCAAAAGCCAGGCATCCAAAAGCTGGCGATTTCGGCGCTCGGGTCCGTCTCGGTCGGTGCCAAGGCCCGCTTCGAGCCGTACTTTGTCGGCGTGTGCGACCTCCTCCAGCCGTTCTTGGCCATCACGGACAAGAACTATTTGCAACTGCGCGCGACGGCGATCGAATGCTTGGGCTACTTGGTCGTCGCGATGGGCGCCGAGAAGTTTGGCCACTACCTCCAATCGATCATGCCGTATGTGTTTCAGACGATGGCGTTCAACGACGAAGAACTGAACGACATGTGCATGGGATTTATCATCAACGCGAGCAACATCTACAAAAAGGGTTTTGCCCCGTACGCCGAAACGTGCGTCCAAGCGATCTTGCCCATGCTCACGCCAGACAACGGCGTCGAAATCTGCCGCGACGGCGACCAAAAGCTCGAAGCGTTTGAAGACGAAGACGAGATTGACGCGACCGAGCACTACTTCAAGGTCCACACGGCCACGACCGAAATGCTCACGCGCGCCGTCCAGTGCATTGAGGCACTCGCGACCAACTTGGGCGGCGACTTTGATCGATTCGTGCCGCAGATCCTCGTCGCGCTTAGCTTGATGGTTGAAACGATCCACGAAAGCGTGCGTGCGGTCGTGCCGGAAGCCTGCGCCGCCCTCGTTGTAACGTCGTTCTATGCGACCAACCCGGCCGCCGAAGAGGCCAAGCAATGGGTCCAAGGCCAACTGCTGGAGCTCCACCCGCGCACCAAGATGCTCTTGGACAAGTTGATGGGCCCGCCGTTGAACGAAGTCGGTCAAGGCGAAATCACGTCGGTCTTTCAAGAGCTCTTGGTCGACTCGGACCCGGCCGTCGTCGAAGGCACGCTGCGCGCGCTCTCGACGTTGACCAACGAGTTGGGGGCCGTCGTGATGGCGCCGTACTTTGAAATGATTGGCAAGTTTGCCGAGCAGACGCTCAACATGGAGCACGACACGGAGCAAGACGACGGCGTCGACGACGACGACGAAGACGACGACGGCGAGAAGAGCACGGTGCTGGACTTGCTCACGGAATTGTTTGCCGACATGGCCAAGGCCTTTGGCCCAGGTTTCCTTCCGCTCTGGCAACCCCTCTTCCCCCTCTTCATGCAGTACCTCGCCGTGGGTGTCCATGCTGACAAAGACCGCGCGGCGATCCTTGGCTGCTTTGGCGAAGTCCTGCCGGAAATCCAAGGCGCCCAGTACGTCGGTGAAGTCGTGCCGGCCTTGTTCAAGGGTGCCGCGTCGGCCGACACGTCGATGCAACGCAACTCCGCCTACTCGCTCGGCGCGATCGTGCGCATGAGCGGCCCTGCGCTCGCGCCGCAGTACATGCACCTCCTCCAAGCGCTCGCGCCGCTCTTCAACTCGAAGGATGAAGCCGTCGTGGACAATGCGTGCTCGGCCGTCGCGTCCATGATCACGACGGGCACGGACGCTGTCCCGATGGACCAAGTTCTGCCTGTCTTCCTCAAGGCGCTCCCGCTCAAGGCCGACTTCACCGAGACGGAAAACGTCTACGGCGCGCTCTTCAAACTCCTCGAGATCAAGCACCCTGTCGCGAGCGCCCACTTGCCGCAGATCGTCTCGATCTTTGCGCAGTCGCTCGGCGAAGACTCGGACGTGGACGAAGAAGTCCAGGCGAAGATCAAGACGTGCGTCAAGTGGCTCGTCGCGACCTATCCCGACCAAATCCAAGCGGCAGCCGCCGGCCTCGACGCCCACTTGCAAGCCAACTTGCAAACGGCGCTGTAAAGGAGCGATGTAGTAGTAGACGTAGATGAGAGAATTATGCATGCCTATCTTTATTCATAGACACCACCTGTCGCGTGCAGATTGCGTTAACGTTATATATGCGTGTGCATCAACCAGATGTGTCGCCTGCGATGGTCAACGCAAGTAGCTGGTCCAACCAGCCGCTCGACGGGCTTCAAGCAACCGTAAATGCGTGTCGTCGCCTCCGTGGCTGGTTTCCTCTTTTGTAATGGTCCGAGTCGAACCAATTCAAAATCACAATTTATGTTGCCACGTGTTTCCACGTGTTGCCCTGGCTGCTCCACACCGAGACATTGACATTCGTGGCGACGCCAGCAACGGAGAAGGAGCATACATTGTCCTGATGTTGCATCCATATTCAGTTTGAGTGGCTCTAGTGCCGCGTTTGGTTCAAGTACGAGTGCTGCAACGACCAAAGTCTTGGTTTTGAATTCCCTGTGACTGGATCCAAGGGAAGCGCAGTTAAGTCTCGTCTGCCACCAGAGAGCGCCTGTTGAAGTGAGCATTTTCTGCTCAAGATACGACGAGACAATAGTAACAATAAAATACACCCAAGTCGCAGGAGGGTTGGATGGCACCTCGAACGACTAGGGCGAGGACGTGGCTGGACTCTCTCATGAGAACGAGAGGACACAAGAGTCCTTCTTAGGCAGTATCTTGGTTGGTGCCACAGGGACCACAGAGGAGAAGGCCGTCACCCGCATGACACAGCTCTGCAAAGTCGGCCGGCACGCCACAGTTACCACAGCAGGCTGTCCTGCTGGTCCGAGGGGTTTGGACGGCATGCCGTGGCGCTTCGACCGACGTGGGGGAGGAATGGGCTCGACGGTTTGCCTCTTCTGCGCGAGTCTCGGCGATCCAGGCGTATTCAAGTAGGATCGCAGCGATGCGGGCTGCGAGGCCACGCGGGCTTGGACGCAACGCCACAGTTTGATCGATGCCCACGCGATGACGACGACGAAGACGATGACGACAACAATGACGATGGTGCCACCGACTCGACGCGACGACGACGACAGTGGTGGCATCGTAGTCGCTGTCACGCTCACCTTGGGGGCCGTTAACATGACGGATATCAACTGCGTTGGGAGGTTCGTCGACGGGAGCGTCGTTTCAGCTGTTGACGCACGATCGAGTTCCTCCGTCGTTGTCGTCGGCATTGGGGTCACCATGGCCGCCGCTGGGCCCATTGTCGACGGCGGAGAGACTTTGGCCGACGGAAAGTTTGTTGTTGTCGACAGGAAGGTGGGTTTGGGTGTCGATATCGTTGGTTCACGTGGGGGATTACATGCAAACATCCACGGATGTGCGCAAGACGCAGCCAAAGACAGTGGTAGTCGGTTGAATGGGGAGGCAGCAAGAGCCCAAGAGCAGGCGCGGCTGAGGACCGGGACACGCGCCATGTGCAGCAGATCCGCTGCAAATGATGGACTCAGGGACGTCAAAGGTCCCGGGAACGCCCTGGACGGTGATTTCAATTGCAAAGGCAATGCAGATGAGGAGGGAGAGTGCAAATATCATGATGTCTTCCATGCGTTTTGGATCCTTGGTTGAAACTTGAATAGTGAGTGATCGTAGCGTCAGACAAAATGAGCGAGAGGACGAAGACCATGGTTTCTTCGTCGCATCAAATCGTCTTGAAGTTTGAATGGTGAAATTTCGCCTGTACAGGCGACACGCAGGCGACAACTCCATATTGACGTTATGGTGCATTTGACGCGGGCGGGAGAGACCAAGTGCACGGGGCAACAGGACTCCTTCTTGAAGGCGCCGACGCACCTGAAGGAGCGGCGGGAGGCTATGTGCGTCGACAGCCCGTTCGCCCGCCCGTAAGTTGTGGTTGAACCAGCAAAAACGCTCGGCTCAGCAAACGATGGCCCGCTTTCGCTTCAAGTCTTGACGTCACCAATCATCACCAATCAGCATGGGGTCAAGCTTTGTAGCATGCAAGTCGTCGACCCGTGTCGACAGAGACCCCAGCGGCTATTCTCTGTCGGACTCTGTGTGTCGCGAGAATGAAGTATATGGTGAGCCATTGCACGGTGGAAGCAGTCTCTTGGTGGTATATGGACGGCGCAGATGCGCGACAGTTGATGGAGGATCGCGTCAGGTTGAGATCCACGCGGCGGGTCGACGGTTGAATCACTTGCATGATGCAGTGAAGCGGTGGCAACATCGCAGTAGCCATCCATCGCTTGTGTAAACCAAAAGTGTGTTATGACTCGCGATTGCAACGACAAGGACAAACGAAACAGCTTTGGCCTTGTAGTCGTTCTGAAGAAGGCCATTGAGAAATGCTCTCAGTATGCTTCAATCCAGCCTCTGATATATGCACATCAGTTCAGATTGCACTCCTGCCTTGCTTGGCCCTGTGTGTGGTCGATCAAAAAGGCTTGTTAAGGATGGACGTATGCAGCCCAAGTCCAACAACCACCGCGGTTCTCACAGAAAACGTTCTGTTGGGGACTTTAGACATTTCGAGCGGTACAATGGCGGGGGTGGGGCAAAGGAAAATGTCCTCAAAACTGTTCGGATTTCATCGGAGGATTTTTCAATTTCAATATAAATATCCATGGAAGATTTTCGAATCAATTGGTTACGGATTGCCGTTTCACATTGAAGCACGGTGTCCGCGTCTGACCTGTTGAGTCCTGTGACAACAACGAGCGAAATATTGCCCTGGTGCTCAAAGAGAGTGCATGATCAAAACAAGGAAGGTGCCAGCGATAACATACACCGAACTCGTCATTGTTGCTCAACTCGACCGCCTCCTTTTGTCGAAACACCTCGAAATGAATGGTTGCAAGTACTTGCAGCGAAACGGTTCCAAATTGACGGTTACATATAATTAAATTCGACGAATGTATTGTCAGCAGGGAATGCGTCCGAGAGAGTTTGGACACTTTTGCCATCTCACATGGACATCTCGTGCTAAGAAGAGGAGCAAAAAATAATTTCAATTCATCCTCTCTACTATCCTGCTATCTGCGGCTCCCACATTGCGGGGTAACGTGACCTCGCCTGTGACCTTGGTCAATTCCATTGCGCTGACAAGTGCAACAATCTGGTATTTATAATACTTGACGACTGGCACAAGATAGGTTTCTTTGCTGTCTATCTTCAGCGAGCAGCTATACCATCGACGGATAAGTATCTTGCGACAGACTCTCGAGCCATCCAGCGGTTGGATAACGAGTTTCAACACAATCCGAAGTGAGAACGAGGACACCACATTCTTGTCGAACCGCTCTCCTGGGGAGCCTGAGCTGGCCTTGCCACTTGCGCTCTCCCGTCAACCACCAGCACAACGACAGTTTCGTCCATCGTTGATCCGTCATCCAACTAACGCCTGCCACAATAAACACGATGCATCATTCGAGCTTTTTCGCTGCGTGCAACACCCCTCCAGCGCTAACAATCCAAATTTCACTACCCTTCCCATCAACAATATGCAGCACCCACCCACAGCCGTTGACTATGAGTCGCTGGTGACGCTGTCGCTCCAGCTCAAGTGGCAACACATCAACCTCGACGTCAATTTCCACGTAGTCATCGTTGCGTTGGACGAAGTTGCGTTGCTTC
>VJMH01007511.1:0-99909 GCA_009835185.1 Aphanomyces stellatus
TACAGATTTCCCTCGCGATAGCGAACCCCTGATAAATATAAAATGTTGCAGGTATTAGTGATGTACAAGTATAAATTTAGGAAGTATACTTCCATGGGTAGCGCGATCTGTGGCAGAATATGAAGCACAATCTTCTCGGCTGACGAAGGCGTGGCGATAGCTCAACGGTAGAGCGTCGGGATAGAACCCCGAAGGTCGCTGGTTCGAATCCAGCTCGTCGCAATTTAAGTGGAAAAGAGCTGGAATGCTATATTATCAAACCTTTAAGGGGGAACGTCGAGATTTCGAATCTGCGGGGCCAATCCGATAATCATGTGTCCTGGTTTGCCGCCACGTGGGGTGCCTATCGCTCTAAATTCGAGACGTGACATGTCATACATAAAATGTCAATACCTGTATTGTCATAAATTGTAAAAACACTCACCCTCCAGACCCCACAGAGGCAAACCGTGACACAAACTTTTTGCAAATGAACAAACCAAACACAACTTATACATCAATTCCATTATAGGTTATTCATACGATCAATGAGTGGGTTATCTTTGTGATGCTGCAACAGCACGCCCTTCTGTTCGATTGTCAACCTCAGTCTTGTCGACGGAGATGGCATGTTTGATGTTCAAAAGCAATGTATCAACACCATGTGTCAGACCAATCCTCCAATCAAAATTTGAAATTTGAAATACCTCTTGTAATTAATTTTCTTCATTTTGCGTATAGAAATATAAAGTTCGACGAGATATAGAATTTAAGTGGGTTCGTTATCTCGAGGGAAATCTGTATTTTATTCAGTACTACTTAGTACTTCGAAGTATTTTATTCACTCATTTAGGTTAAATAGGTCAATTGCCCCGATGTCCTATTTGCGAATGGTCCTGACCCTGTCATCCACAGCCGCTGTCCCCGATCATTTCGCCTTTTAGCTCTCTTGTCGGCAATGCTGTGGCTCATCGCTGTGTGGTGCGCCATCGCTACGTCGCTCGTGTCTGGCCAAATTCTGGTCTATCCCAATCCACAATTCGAGGGCAACTTCACCTCCTACAACCAAGATTCTGCAGTGGATGTCGCTTCGATTGGATCGATTCGCATCATCGACAAGGACCTTGTCGTGGTCACGTATTCCGAGCCTCGATTGCGTGGCCGACGCATCGTCTTCTTCGCCGACACTTTTGACGTCTCGTACCTTGCCGTCGGGTCGATTTCCGTCGAGCCGTGGCGACCTTCGTTGGCCGCCCTCATTGATGTGTTCCCGCACCGTACCCACACGGGGCCGTTTGACCAATACACGATTGGCGACGTTGTCTCTTCCTTCCACGGTACGTTTGGGTACGCAGTGTCGAGAACCAGAGACCTGGCCGACGAGTATCCCGTCATTGTGTTGTTCGTGGACGAAGGGTGCACTGGCGAACGCACAAACTGGTTTCCGTATCTGCTTGCCTTGCCCCCGGTCATCCGTTCGTTTGAAATCGTTGCGCAAAGCGAGTCACTGGCTGCAATTCAGTTTTACACGGAAACGACGGACGGGATTTTGTTTCGTCAAGTGGGTCGAGGGGACTCGGTCGCCCAATTTCGTCGGTCTCGTTTTGACATGATACAAATCTTGTGGTCCAACCTCGTTGCGATTCTCTACGCTGGGCCGTCGTATACGGGCAATCGCACGGTCATCTTTTATCCAACAGAGAATCTGACCGTCCAAGTGGGTTCCGTCCAAGTCGTGGCATTCAACGAGTCGATGGCGATGGTCGACATCTTTTCGGACAAGGATTTCCACGGAACGTTGCTGCAGTTGCGCGATGAGGATGCAGTCCAAGACGCTTCTGACCTCTCGTTTGGGTCGCTTCGAATCCCACCAGGCTTTGCCATTGACGTCTTTCCGACCCCCCACTTTCAAGGCACCGTCACGAGGCTTACCAAAACGGTGAGCAATATCGATCGGGCGGTCCGAGTCGGGTCGTTCCAAGTCACTCCATTTTCCCGCGACGTTGTTGTCCAGTTGTTCCCAAACGAGGGCGCCTCGGGCGTCTACAGCCTCAATGCCACCGTACCTGATTTATCCATGCTGGGCGTGATCCGCTATGTGATTGTCGCCCCTGACGTGGCCCTCGTGGCCTACTCGGAGCCCAATTACAAAGGCATGCGGCTCGTCGTCACAGAGTGCCGAAACCTCCCCTTGACTGGAATCTTCTGGATTCGGTCGTTTCGAGTGATGGCGGCCACCGACGTCGTGTCGTTTGTTCGCGAGGCAGCCCCCGACTCGATCGTCGTGTCGATGCGTCAACCGTTGTCCGACCCAGCGATCCAGCGACTCGACATCGTCGCGTCTGGACAAGACATACCGTCCATCCCGCCATCATGGCACATCCACGACATCGACATTCTTGCTCGTGTCGTCGTCCAAGCGTTTCGACGCCGTGCATATGCCGGCTCGGCGTTCCTTCTCAATCACACGACCCAAAGCAATAATCCGTACATTCGATCGTATCGCGTCCGTCTCGACGCTTCCGAGTTGCCACCTGTGAATGTCCCCGACCCGACCCACGTTGTCACGCTCTTGACCGATCCTGGCGCGATCGACGACGACGACTTTGTCCAAGTGCCCGTGGGTCAAAATGCCTCGTCGCTTCTCTTCCTCGACACGTTCTTCCCCACCGGCATCTCGACCATCGATGTGTCGCCCACGGTCGTGTTGATCGCGTATGCCGAGCCCAATTTTCAAGGCACGCGCACGATCGTCCCGCCTGGTTTCTACCACCGCGGCAACGTGGGGACGTTGAGCAAGGTGCAGTATGAAGCGCTCACAGCAATGAAATCGCTTCGAGTCGTGCCAGCAGATGCTCCACTCCTGGACGAACCGCCGTCGGCGCCTGGGGCAACGTGCAAGTCGTCCGTCCTGAGCCCGTCCCAACGCGGATTCACACTGGCGGCACCCGACCTAGAGTATCCACACTTGCGTCGCGCGTCGTGTTATTGGCTCGTTGTGCCCGATGGATACACGTCTTCAGCGTCCTCGCTTCGATTATGATTGGCCTTTGCCTGGCTCGCCGACTTCTCCACACGTTCGACTTGACAGTGTACTTTACCACCACTGCAGCCGCAGCGGATTACAGCACCCTCTCGTGGGGCGATTTGGATTTATTCAAATTCGCTCTGCCCAATTTCCCCCTCCACCACCCGTTGGAAACGGGGGCGTCCGGGGCGATTTTTCTCGGCACGTTCGAGCATCAATCCGTGGCGATCAAGACCCTGCTCGACAAAGCGCCGTCGCCAACCCAAGTCCAAACATTCATCAACGAGATTTTGTTTCTGGGGAGTTTGAAGAGTCCGTTCATTGTGACCTTGATTGGCGCGGCGTGGACCCATCCAACCAACCTCCAATGCGTGATGGAGTACATGAACTTGGGCGACTTGCGACGCTACTTGGCAGACACGACAACCGAGTCCTTCTCCTGGTGGGACAAATTGGCTTGTGCCCACAGCATTGCCGAAGGACTCTTTTATTTGCACTCGCGAAACATGGTCCACCGTGATCTCAAGTCCCGCAATGTCTTGTTGGACAGCACGAAGGGAACCAAGTTGTCTGATTTTGGATCGTCCAAGCAAAACGTTTACGACGGCGATACGATGACGGCAGCCGTCGGCACGTTTCGTTGGATGGCGCCCGAGATGCTTCTCTTCCAAGGGTACTCGAATGCGGTCGATATCTATTCGTTTGGGGTTGTCTTGTCGGAATTGAACACCCACCAAGTGCCATACACGGATTTGACCGACTTCGAGGGGCATGAATGGAGTGACGAAGCCATCACTCGGCAAGTCATTCACGAACAACTCCGTCCAACCTTTCGGTCGGATTGCCCAATCTGGTTCAAGGCATTGGCGCTGCGGTGCATGGCCCACCACCCAGACGAGCGACCAAGTGCGACCAAGATCATGTACGAGTTAGATAGTTATACGCAGCAAGCGGAAAGATAAAAGAACGTTTTGTTGAAATATCCTACGAAATCAAGAAGATTAGCTTCGGAAAACCACCGTCGACACGAGTTCGAGCGACTGTCGAGTTCGTCGTTGCCAATCGGTTAGTTCAAGGTACTCAAGCTACTCAAGCTTTCCAAGAACAACACAACCCCTCAACACGTACCTAAAGTCGCGATATTTATCAATTCGTAAGATGGCTGGATCTTTCACCCGCCGTTTTGGCCACAACATGTGTCTATTTTCAAAGTTTGTTTTCATTGTAGAAGGAATGGCCCATCTGGAATGGGATTAACAACTGCCTTTGTCGTGGAAAGCAGTAACTTCGAGAGAGACGGCAACTGATAAACGTGCCTTGAACGGGTCACTCCATTCTCCACCTTTTGTCGGCAGGGTGCGTTTAATTTCAAGAAGGGATCACTGCAACGGCCGTCAACTGTGGACAGCCTCAAAGTTTTAGTGCATACGACTTACCCTTGCTTTGGCGTGCATCTGGCCGAGTCTAGGAAATACTATGTGGTCTTTGAGCTGAGGGGACAGGGAGGCTGCATTTCGAGGTCTGACTCACTATGTTAGGAGCATGCAACTCGTGAACTGACGAAAATAAATACAAGTGCTTCGACTGTCAAGCTCGATAGATTGTGGCCGGCTGCTCTGTCGTCACTCGCAAGGTTTGTACGTAACGTTATCGATGCTTTGACAAATAAAATTAAAAGTAAGTTTTTTATTGCAAGTGCGTGCTTGAGGTGTGCATTTTGAGTGTGGAAAGGAAAATCCCTCGTCAAGGAGGCAAGCACGTACAGTGAACACCTCGCGAGATTGTGGCACCGACTGCGTCCTCCTCTGTGCCGTCGTTTCCGTCGCACTCGCGCCCCCACTCCGTGCAAGCCGATTTACGTTGGAGACAACATCTCCGACACAGGAGCGTTTGGGCTCACGTGTGGCAAACCACCGTCATGGACATCCCGTCTGGGCTCGTCGTCGAACAATTCGAATATCCAAATTTCCGCATGTGGATGGGGTTTGCCTCGAATGCGTATGTGCCGACGTATGTCGCCCGAACGCCTCTGTCCCTGCGAGTGTTGCGATCGGGCGATGCGATGCCATCACGACCCATCTCACCAGACGTAATGGTCTTCAACAGCGCGCCGTTTCAAGTCAACTCTTGCATCCAGCTACCAACCTACAGCAGATACGACGAGGCAAGAATGATGCTCCATGTGGGGAATCCTTTCCAACACGAGTACATCAGAAGGGCACAAAGAAACGCATTGGGCATAAGTGTCGACACCTCTCGGCGTTGGACAGTTGACACCAAACCTCTCAACTGCCCCTCCATCGACCACCCCCCAATAATCAAACTTTCTTTCGGCGGTGAGTCGCATCGACGAGGCATGTGCCGCCTCCGCCGCTTCCTGCCGCGCCGCCTCCGCCGTCCATGTCCCTGCC
The DNA here is from genome assembly GCA_009835185.1 of Aphanomyces stellatus. Classification (NCBI taxonomy): domain Eukaryota; phylum Oomycota; class Saprolegniomycetes; order Saprolegniales; family Verrucalvaceae; genus Aphanomyces; species Aphanomyces stellatus. Next base: position 5,419 of record VJMH01007511.1, read on the forward strand.
CCATCTAGGTGGTCTCCTTTTCAGATGGTGCGAAAACACACAATCGAATACACTCGCTGTGTTGCAGTTCGCCGGATAATCTATATCGAGCCAATGAAGTCACTCGGATCAGAGTCGGATCCAGCCAATCCGCGACGAGAACGCCCCAGTTCTCGGCACGCCGGCGCCTCAGAACCGTCCTCCCCCTTGCATCATGGACGCACCGTTCCTCCCTGACGACAAGACTGTCTTTGACTTCAACGACCTCGTCCTCGGATCCATGGGCGACGCACCGCCGCCATCGTCGTCGTCGTCTGGCTTTGACAACGTGCTGGACGAAGACAGCCTCGAAGACGACAACGCTTCCTCGTCTTCGTCGACTGCGCATGCGGCGACAACGTCAGCGGCGAACAACGCAGGAAAGAAGCGCAAGTACGTGAACCGTCAGAAGCTCGAACTCGAGTACTTGCGCGAGACGGTCGACGCGCTCCAGAAGCAGATGGACTTCCTCGGGAACATGCAGATGAACCAGGCCGAGACAGGGCAAGAGTGGAAAGACCTGGCCGAGGAGCAGCAACTTGAGACACAAATGGCGTTCATGGAGAACACGCGACTCCGCGCGGCGCTCCAGGAAGAGCTCAAGTTTGCCGAAACGCTCGCGGGCATCGTCCGAAAGAAGCCCAAGGTGTTGAATTTGCCGACGACCAAGGACCTCCAGTGGCGCGAATTCAAGCTTGTCCAGGACGCCGAAGACCGCGGCGCCGCGTTTGCCGCGATCCCCGACCGCGAATACAACCGCGTGCTCGCGGCGCTCCTCCAGCACGACCTCTCGTCGCAGTCGACCGTGAAATCCACGACCGTTAAGTACCTCGACGACGGCGTCGTGCCTGGCATTGTCATTGAGAGCTTCAATCGGCTTGCCTTTCCTGGCGTGCCGTTTCACATTCTCGGTCACGCGCTCTGGAGCTTTCTCAACGGCGACATTGGCGATGTCCAGGGTGGCAGCGGCACGGACACGTTTGAGCGGCTTGCGTCCGACGGCGACAACGTCGTGTACATGAAGAGTCGATGGCGCATCTCGGATGGACTCCTCGCCGAGTCGCGGCTCCTCTGCAAGCGGTTCATCGACGACGGCCGGCAGATTGTCGTGTGGCGCAACATCATTGAAGACGAGCTGCTGCCGCTCGACCCCGCGGCGCTCACGTTCCACGGCAGCGGCTGGTCAATTTTTAACTTCTAGCTGCGTGCGGCTAACTGTGTGTGTTGTGCGTAGGGCCATGGTCGAGCAAGATGGCCACGGCGGCACGATCGTCAAGTTTTTCACGGAAATTTCGACGCCGTTGACGCAAGCCATGCCGCCGCAAGCGGATGCTGCCGCCGCGCTGCCGCCGCCGCCCGCCGACCAACTCGCAAGTCGCACCAATGCACTGACCGACCCACCCGATGATTTCCATGTCGGGACGTTCACCGATTCGATCTTGTCGGCGTACCGCAACGCGTACCGTCGGTTTGAGAATGCCTCGATGGGCGCGTGGTCGCAAATGCAACAAGATCAGTCGTCTCTCCTCAATGGGTTTGACCCTGCGATGCTCGCGGATTTAATTTCCTAACGGTTGGATTTGTGTGGTGAAGCTGTTCAATTTCCTGTCAGCATTGGCGGTGGCGAGAGTTCTCCCTGGCTCTATGCTCTGGGAGGTGGAAGTGTTGGAGCTGACGATTCATTATGTGGTTCACAGACATGGGGGTTCGCCAGATTCGATCGAGTGCTTTGTCTACTTGAAGCACTTGTCGATCGTGGGAGAGGTGCATTTCATTAAAGCGAGGACATCACACGGTGCTTACTTGCGTTCTCAAGTAGTGTCAACTATTACATAAGTACAAGTAGTCGACAAGGCGTGCAACTTTTGGTTGTTCAGAGACTGTCTTCTCATCCATTCTATTGTCATTAGGGTCGATGTGGCGGTGGAATGTACGCCCCGAGTGGCGCGGCCGAGAGCAGCTCGAAATACGCGCCGCTGAGTTGGATCCACTGCTCCGGTCGTTCGTGCGTTACAATCAAGTGCTGATCGGTCGTCTCGTCGTAATCTGCGATGCAGCCGTCAACGTATGGCTGGAGGTTTGTGTGCAGTTGGCGAATGGCATTGTTGGTTGCACCGGCGGGGCGGAATATGCGGACGCGGGCATTGTGTGCCAGTTCTACGTCAAAAGTGGGTCAAACGAATCAACGACAACGACACGACGACCGATTAACCGACCTGATCCCCAGCAAATGTGCCGCCCGGCGTAGTAGTAGCGCACTACCGGCGGCGGCGGCGTCGTGTCCACAAAGGCGTCGGACTCGTCAATGTCGACTTCAAGCTCGCTGCGAAAGAAGCCCCGGCCTTGCATTTCGTTGTGCAGGAACGTTCCATCCCACGAACTCCCGTCGGCCCAAAAGTACCGCCCCCTACCATGCATGTGTCCGTTCATCCACATGCCTACGGAGCGTCTTGACTCAAGGAGTACTCAACAGCGGACCAACCCACCGACATAGCGGCGCAGCACGACGGGTGGCAGGAGCGGATCGTCGTCTTTTCGGTTCTTGTCGCGAACAAACAACGTGCCCTAATAGCCACACAATCATAGACTCAGACTCAGAATATACCTCGCCGTGTGGAATCATCACGCGATCCCGCACATGCACTTGACCTTCGTACTTGTCACCTAGTCCCCAATTTGAACGCACGTCACACAATAGGATGGGGGGTCACCGTTGTCAAAACGCACGACTTTGATCGTGGCGTTCTTGGCTGCTACGCGTCCCACGTCATCGGCAAGCGCCTTCCGCACTGCTTCGTCTTTGAACCGCTGCCGCAGCCCAACCGAACTCTCGTGAATATATCTATGGCTTGCCGTGAGCACTCTACGGATCACAGATGACTCACGTACGCTGCCTTGGCCTGAGCAAAGGCCGCACGCTCGTCGTCGTATCGCGCTTGAAACTGGCTCCATTGCGACGCGTCCACACAGAGTTGGAAGGCCGACACGGCTCTGGCTTCGACGCCGCATCCGACGAGGAGCGCGCCGGCCGCTTGCAGTGGCGTCGCACCTGGCACTTGGGCCAGCACGCGGTCGATGGCTTTCTAAGAATTCAAGGCATTCAAAACATTCAAATGGCCAGTACCGACACGACAACCAACCTGCTTGAAAGGGTATTCGGGCCACTGCATGAGAGTGGACTCCTTGTGTAAGAGCTTGAGTGGGTCGTATGGAAATTCGAGTCCTGCGTCAAACTTGGACGTGTACATGATCAGTCCGCGCCACCAGTTGGACCGCCCAAATTGAAAAGCGAAACGGCTGCCTGTAACGCCCATCCGGTATGTGGCGGTTACATCCGCAACTGGAGCTCGTTGGCCAGGGAACAAAGGCCGACCTTTGTGAAGGATGTGCCGCGGCGGACGTCCATGGTGATGTATGGGGCCGCCACAACCGACTTGCGCAGAACGAAGGCACGCGCTCATGCGCTGGATCCCAAGCGCCCAGTGGGATGCAAGCAATCCTTCGTCAACGCGTTGCACAAGCAACACTGGTTGTCACAGGGTGATATCGACGTTGATTGGATCATATATGCTCTATATTTTTCTTTTCAACCAATAATAGTGTTTTAAATTGAAAATCCATCCGAGCTCCGCTCATTTTGACCAATCTGATACAAGAACTGCCTCTGTTCCTCGACAAAGATATGCAAGTGTCGCGCCGCCATGTCTCATTTTTGTCACCTTCGTTGCTGCTTGGGTAGGAGCAATAGTGACGACAACGTCGAGTCAAAGTCAGTTGAAGTTGATTCGGGTCGTCGCACGCACATAAGGGCAGTGACGCTGGGCGCGTGCCTTGGCTGTCGCATCCACCGTGAGTGTCTCGTCGAGCCTTGACGCCCACAACTTCAAGCTTTGGACCAGCCTCAGCCCTCGATTCTGATTGGTGTTCTGAATTCTGCTTGCGTTTGATTGGTGCAAGCCACGCTTGCTTCGACCCCCAATGTAATGCTGAGGACATTCCAAGCTCTGCCACAACGGCGCGTTTGTGCAGCAGGATACACCAGCGGACAGACACACGGCATTCCCCAATTTCACTTGTCATGTCTGCTGCGTCGTCGTCGACGATGCCACTCCAAGAATCGGCGCCGCTCCTCGGCATCAAGCGCCTCACACCGGCCTGGGGCATCTGGCATGCGACGTCACCCGGTCATCGCTTCTTCCTCCTCTTCTTCATCTGCCTCATCCCGTTCGGCGGCCACTTTGTAAAGAACCAAATGAGCTCCCTCGAGCAGCTCATGCTCGACGACAAGGCCTTCCCCCTCACCAACACCATGTACGGCGCCCTCAACTCGGCCGTTTCGATCCCCAACATGATCATCCCGTTCTTTGGCGGCCACCTCCTCGACTCGCGCGGCCACCTTAGCATCCTCTGGTTTGTCCTCCTCATGTGCGTCGGCCAAGCGCTCTTTACCTTTGCCATGTCGGCGCATGTCTTTTGGCTCGCGATGGTCGGTCGGGTCATTTTTGGCATTGGCGAAGGCAGCGTCGTCGCCGGCGCCCGCGCGATCCTCTCGTTCTGGTTTGACCACTCGGAGCTCACATGCGCCATGGGCATTATGGTTGCCATCACGAACGTCTCCAAAATGCTAGCCAAGTCGACGTCGGCGCCGCTCGCGCTCCATTTTGGCAGTTATACGTATGGCCTTGCCTACGGCGTCGTCGTCTGTGTCGTCTGTTCGGGCTTTGCCTTGGTCGTCGTGCGGTCGACACTTCGCCTCAAGAAGCTCCGCAAGGCGATCCGTCGCCACCAACGAATGGACGATCGCATGACCGACATGGCGACATTGATCGACCCGAGTCTCACGTGGCTCACAACGTACTGCCGCTCGTCGTCGTCGTCCCACTCGTCCAAACCAGCAAAACTGACACGCCATGTGCCACTTGGCGACGGCAGCATTTGGGCATCCGTGGCCGACTTTTCCATCGTCTTTTGGCTCGTTGTCGTCGTCCATGTTCTCTTTATCAACGCGTTCCACCTCTTTCAAAACATTTCATCAAGCTATCTCTACCAAGTGCATGGCTATTCGATCGTCCACGCGGGCATGCTCAGCAGCCTCTCGCACGTCTTTGTTTTGGTCGCGCCGTTTGTTGGTCTCTTTATCGACTATGTCGGTGGTCGCATGATCGTCGTGATTGCGTCTTGCGTCGTCGGCGTCGTGGCCTATTCGCTGCTCGTGTTCACGGCCACGTCGCCCGTCGTGTCGATGCTGCTCTTCTCGGTCTGCCTCGCCGCCACACCGACCATCCTCATGGCGTCCATTCCGCTCTCCATTTCCAAACACCGCTTTGGTCTTGCGTTTGGCCTTGTCGAAGTTATCGACGGCCTCGGCGCCTTCCTCGGCAACCTTGGCATTGGCTACCTCCGCGACACGACGGGTTCGTTTGACGCGGTCATGTACCTCCTCTTTGCCATCACGAGCCTCACATTGGTCTTGAGCCTCGTCTTGGCCTATGTCGACACGCTCTACGGTGGCAACCTCTCGAGCGCGACGGTCAACATCCCCGACTCGCCCCCCTCGTCGTCCCCAACGTCGCCCGACGAGCTCAGCTCGAGCTCAGAAGACTGCCTCCCGTCCAAGATTTATTTATAAGACAAATACCTGTGTCGATCGCGTTTGTGCCGTATTGGTATCTCGCTCTCACGTTGGCAAGCAGATTGGTTCAAGTCTGGTTGAACAACACTTTGTGGTTGAGTTTCGAAGGCGACTACCTGGACTCGGCCCTTGTAGCAAGTAGGAACTGGCGTGATGGACACCAAAAGTGCGTATGGCCGTGACGTCCAGTCCGCCGACAACTGGCCAGCGACCATGCAGTCTGCAGACAAAGTGTAAAATAAGAGCGTCAAATCGTTGTGAATCATTCAACTTGGCCAGACAGGACTATTATAACACTGTTATAGCACACGTCGTCTTGAATGAAAAATATTGTTATATAACCGGATAGTCAGCATGCAATTTCTCCTATTCATACAACCATGGCGGCCCCGATATCCGGTTAAATAATCCGAAGGCAAATATAACACTATTGAATCAAACAACACGACTCGGTGAAACGCCGAGTGGTTTCGGCAACCATCTGGTGGTTGCTGCCGCCTTGACGGTCATTGGTGCGACACCCATCATCATCCTTGGCAGCAAGCACACATCACACATATCGTCGCGGGGAGGAATATGGGTCTTGAAGTCAAGACGCCGCTGTTGCCCAAGGACACGCTCATCGTCATATTGCCGCCGCCGCCCGTCTACTTTGTCTCACATGTGTCGACGTGGGAGGTGTGGAACCCGACGTCGCCGTCCTTTCGGTTTTACCTCCTCGTCTTGCTCTCGCTCGTGCCATTTAGCGGCCACTTTGTCACTGTCCGTCGTCCTCCATCTTCGTGACCCACCCTCTCTCGTAGAACCAAATGGGCGCGCTCCAACAACTCATGCTCGACGACGCGACGTTTCCAATCACCAACACCATGTACGGCGCGCTCAATTCGGCCGTCGCGATCCCCAACATGTTTATTCCGTTCTTTGGCGGTCATGTCCTCGATGCGACCGGCCACCTCAGTCTCCTCGTCTTTCTCGTCGTCATGAGCGTTGGCCATGCTGTTGTCACATATGCGATGGCTCACGAGACCTTTTGGCTCGCCATCGCTGGTCGAATCCTCTTTGGCATTGGCGAAGGCAGCGTCGTGGTTGGCGCGCGCGCAATGGTCTCGTTTTGGTTTGACACGACCGAGCTTACGTTTGCGATGGCCGTCATGGTTGCCTTTACGTCAGTGTCGAAAATGCTCGCAAAAGCAACCGTCGCCCCCGTCGCGCTGTACTTTGGCAGCTACATCTATGGTCTCCTCTACGGCTTGGGCATTTGCATCCTCTCGTGTGTGTTTGGCGTCAAGGCCATGGGTTGCATCCACCGACTCAAATGCTTGAAGATGCACTTCCGAGACGCAGACGCGCCGATGTTGTCACTCGACCCTGCACTCCCGTGGCTCAATGCATACCTCTGCACCCAGCGCAACCGCCGTCGCACGACGACGCTCGTCGATACCACCGCGCCGACGCTCGCAGCGCTCGCCGAGTTTCCCTTGAAGGTGAGTTTGGATTCTATTCCGTGTCTTTTCCGGTTCTGTTCCCATTCTTCGTTGTAACTAGTTTTGGGTCTTGGTCGTCCTCCACGTCGTGTTTGTCAACGTCTTTCACCTCTTTCAAAACATCTCGAGCGCGTACTTGTACCAAGAACATGGCTACTCGATCGTCGAGTCGGGCATGATGAGCAGCACGTCCCATCTTCTCGTCCTCTTCTCTCCTCTCGTTGGTCTCTTGATCGATTGCGTCGGCGGCCGCGTCGTCGTAATCCTCCTCTCAGCCTCGCTCGGCATCGTCGCCTACGGCCTCCTTCTCTTCACCAGCGTCACGCCGCTCGTTTCGCTCCTCCTCATTTCCTTTTGTCTCGCCTCGACTCCTGCCGTCCTCATGGCCTGTGTACCCCTCACGATCCCCAAAACCCGCTACGGCCTCGCGTTTGGCATCGTCCAAGTCATCGACGCTATCGGGTCCACGGCTGGGAACCTCCTCGTTGGCTACCTCCGCGACACGACCGGCAGCTACACGGCCGACATGGTCTTCTTCTTTGGTCTTGCGTGGCTTCTCCTCTTCCTTTGCATCCTCCTCGCTTGCCTCGACCTCCACAGCGGCCGCCTTCTCCTCTCGGCCGCCGCGCACACCCGCCGCCGCCCCAGCATCTGCGACGACGCCGATCCGTGTGTCGACATTGGCCGGAGTTTCCACGAACCATTAAGCAGCGACGAAGAAGGAGACGAGACGATCCCTGCGATGAACCGATGAGATAATGGTTGATCGTGTTGACAGATAGACAGAGGCTCGTTCAGTTGGTATGGCCAAATCCACTTGTGTGTGTGTGGTGGAGCGACTGTGATGCGAATAATACAGAGCTTGTTTGGTGCCATGCAATTGCATTTGTAAACAAGGCGAGGGGTGAGCTCGTCGCCAATGTGAATGATATCATATCCGCCATCGATGTCGAGTAAACGAATAGCAGGCTCTAGCCGATGATGTTGGGTTGAATCACCGAGATATATAGTCCAAACAACAGGGCCCTCAACATCAACATCGCACGAAAAGCAGATCAACGGTCGTTTAGTTTCCTGCTGTTAATTTGTAGATGGCGAGGTTGCAATCGACAAAATACGAGGCCACGTTTTGATTGGTCGACTCGTCCGTATAATCAGTACCCGCACACAGGAATCACGATACCGTAGAAGTACCCGCACACAAGAATCACGATGGATGCGATCGACCACGACATCGTCGAGCGCCTCCTCTTTGGTGACGATTTCTTCGTCATCGATCCATTCGGTGACAAACATGATGCACGCGAGGACTCGACGTCCGACGACACGTCGGTTGTCCCTGCGAACGACGCCGCTGGCAAGCCCAAGCGGAAGCGCGTGCGACATCATCGGCCAACCCTCAAACACGAGATCATGAGGCTCCAGGAGAAGCAACGGGAGCTCCAGGCGCAGTTAAATGCGCTCGAGACACAGATCGTCGTTGAGCCGTCAACGCCGGCGTCCGTGTGGGAAGTCCGTGCAAAGGCCCAAATGGAAGCGGCGGCAAAAGCAAAGCGGGATAACGCGGCGTTGCGGACGCTCCTGCAGGATCAGCTCCGGACCGCGCAGACCCTCGAACGCATCCTCAAGAAGAAACCCAAACTCGAGGTAGACATCAGAGTGTTCATTCCATCGCTTGGGCTACCTCGTGGATAGATCTCGCCCGATTTCTCGGCCGACGCGTGGCGCGAGTGGCGCCTCGATGCCGACCCCGCGCGCCGCCTCCATGCCATGACAGCGATCACCGACCATGTCTACGCCAAACTGGACTCGGAGTTCATTCAGCATGGTCTCTACGACCTTGAACCAGGGCAAAGCGGCATCACGATGCGAACCCAAGACAACACTCTCTGGTTTGATTTCCTCCATTGCGGTGATTTGGACGTGTCGTATGCCGAAGCGCAGGCGCTCATGTGGGCCATCTCGTGCTTTGACGTGGCACTCCCTGGCAACTCGGTCGTTCACACATATGGCCAGGTCGGTGTCGCCGCGCGTGTCGTGGGGTTGTGACACCCATCACAGAAATTACTCGACGATGCGACGACGACCATGTGTTATGCCCAAACAAAGTCGACGGCCGTCGCGAACGGACGAACGCTCCACACCGAAGGACGATGGCTGCTTCGTCAGTTCGTCGAGGCCGGTCGCACCGTCATCGTCTGCCGAAGCATCGTCGACGACGCATTGCATCCGCATGGGGTGGACCAGTGGCGCGACAATTTGGTAGCATGGTAGGATGTGTCATGGTTTATCGCAAGTGGCCGCACGGCATGCGTAGGATCGTCCTCGAGCCCTGCCCGACGGACGCGACCAAGACGAGGCAACTCTTTCTCTTTGAAAACACCCCGACCATGCCGCCATATCGCCGCGCCGACGGCGATCACTCGGATGCGATTGCCCATCATGAGTTGATGGACTTTGTGCTGGTCATGATGCGCGCCCGCATGGAAGACTTCAATCGCATCATGGCCACGGAACAAGGGTCTGCGTCGGCTGACAAAACGCTGTAGGATTGTACTAATACTGTGGGAAACAGGTCCATCAAAAATGTAGAAAACAGGCATGCTCTATCTCGTCCGCGAGTGCGATTTTTTCGGACTTGGTCGCAAAACCAAGAGCTCTAAATCAAACGCCGAGGTTTCATTGGATGGCTGGATTCAAATATGTACTCTGATTGGTCGCGGTTTCGAAATAGAGAGGTTTCATTGGCTGGAACAAGGGTTTGAATGGCCAATCATATTCTTCACGACATGGTTCCTTTGACGTGGATCACTCGACGCGCCATGGCTTCGTCTGACAACTCCCGACCATCCACACATCCACATACTTGCAAGGCATGGGTATCCAACTCGGAGAGCTCGCTCGACCCCAAACGAAAAGATATCCACAGCATTCGAGTGCCCTTGGAAGGGCAGCATCTCTGGCGCTATCCAACTGAAGGTCCCCTCGACTGATGTCATCGTATCGTCATAAACGACTTCCTTGGACGATCCAAATTAATCCTGACCGAATCAAGAGGGTGAAAGATTTGGAATGCAAGAATGAGAACTTCCCGTAGTACTCATTGCAGAAAGAATGCCAACTGGTCGCGTATGTGCGAGTACGTAAAAGTCGTGTTCAACGTAGTTGCGTGACATATTGGATGCCTCTTAGATCGGCGTCGCGTCGATTTGCTTGACAAAGGGCAGTGTCGCGTGGATGCGCTTGCGGTATTCAAAATCCCTAGTGCAGCATATGAGCCACCAAAAAACATACTTAAACGTACGAGGCAATGGGATTGCGTTCCAAGTAAAACGTTTCGAGCGCCGTGTTGGCCGTGAGCTGCTGGAGATCGTCAAACGACGCGACTTGGTTGTCATTGAGCCACAAGTCCTCGAGGGCCACGAGCGAACCCATGGGCGGGATGTGGCTGATGCGGTTTGCGCCCAAATCCAAAATCACGAGCGATGCCTAGACGAGGTCATGGGTCTGTCATCGTGACAGATCATCGTCCAACGTACCAAATGGGCAATGTTGCCAATGGCTTCAATCCCATTGTGGCTCAAGTAGACTTCTTCCAACGCAGTGTTGGTGTCCAAGCCATCGATAGATGTCAATCGGTTGCTCTGCACTTGCGCTCAGCACATCATGGAATGGGAGAATGACCAACCTGGACACTGATAATCTTGAGCTTTGTCAACGTCGACAGTCCCTAGTGTATTCGTCGTGAGCAAAAATGAGAGCTGAAGCGCACCTGAATTTGGGTAATTTTGTTCTTCCCAAGCCAAAGCTGTTCCAGTTTCGTGAGGTGGTCCAGGCCTTCGAGGACGCGGATGCGGTTGGCTCCCAAATCCAGCTTCTTCAACGTCGACAGATTTTGAATCCCCGTGATGTGCGTGAGCTTGTTGTTGGCAACGTACAATTCCTGCAGTTGGGTCAAGTGACTCAAATCAGGGATCACGCGGATTTCATTGAACGACAAGTCGAGCACTGTGGGGACAGGTCAAGGAAGCACCATATGCACAAGAGATGAGAACAAGCGGGAAAAGGATATCTCAAGTTGACCAGGTGGTCGAGGCCAGCCATCTTCTTGATTTGGTTGTCGTACAGCTCCAGATGCTGAAGGTTCACGAGGGACTCGATGCCAGTCATCTTGTACAGCAAGTTGGAGCGCACGCGGAGTTCCTACGGTCGGCGTCGGGTCAGGTATGGTTGCCGACGGTGACGAGACCTTGAGGTTGAGCATGCCGTCCAGACCATTCAAGACGCGTGCCTTAAGACCGGCGGTACCAACATGATACAGCTCCTACAAAAATCGTCCATGAGTTGCGTTGGAGATGAGAGATCGGCATCGCACTTCGAGGTTCTTGTCAAAGTCGACGCAATCGGTCAACTGCAGTTCCTTTTGTTCACCATCTTCATGGGAATGATCGTGACCCTCATGGTCATGGTCATGGTCATGTCTGTTGTCTTGTACGACGACAACTTGCTGCGTCGGCGCGGGAGGCGCGGAGGTCGGTTGATTCTGCCCTTCCATGATGGTGTGGAGCGAAGTGTGCTTTCTTTGAAATTCACGTGTCGGATTGGTCGTAAAATATATTCTTTTAACCAATCAAACACAAGATACCGCAGGTGAAAGTGCGCGACAATAATTTCCATCGAAGCGAGGCGTGGATGGAATTGAAACGACTTACGGCGCAGGTAGACGACGCGGAAGCGGCAATTGCGCGCCTTCGCGTGAGCCAGGAGAGAGAGCATGATGCAGAACTTTCCCCACAGCAGCAGGACGAGCGGCACATCGAAAGCGCCAAGTTGCTGCAGCAAGTTCAGGCGATTCAACCCGACATCAACGTGAAGATGCAGAAATTCGTTGACAAGCTCAGTTGGAAGGACCCGATCACAAACGAGCCGCGATACGGGCCTGCCATGCAAGAAAAGGTACCGTTTCGTTCTGTGTGCGTGGATGTTGTGATGCTGGCGTAGATCCAAGCGCTACAAGCTCGCGTGACGATTTTGCAGGACGCGGTGACAGCAGCGGCGGGAGTGGTCGAAGTGAAGGCATCGAGAGCACTGCACAACGTACAAACTCGCGAGGAAGAAGATCGAGCAAGGGAAGCGCGTCGGCTCGAAGAAGTGAAGGCGCAAGAAGCCGAAGAAGCGAGAAAGGAGTGGGAGGTTGCCGCCGCGGCCGAAAAGGCGCGCGAAGAAGAAAAGCGTGTCGCGGAAGCCGAGCGAGAAGCGTTAGCAAAAGCAGCGCAGGCTGTGCGCGATGAGCGCGCACGGGTTCAAGCGGAGAAAGAACGCCTCGAAACCGAAGCGAAGCGCGCGCTGGAAGAATTGAACACACGGATTCCTGTCGGGCAGGATGGGTTGCAGATGGCCTTGGGGATGCTGGCCCGCCACTTCGAAAACGACGGCAAGAAGCGTCTCGAGGCAACCAAAACGCTCTTCCTCCTCCTCAAGAACATTTGCGCGGCCCCCGAGAACCCGCTCTTCCGTCACATCAAAGCCTCGAACGAGCATTTCGCGCGCGATTTGGGACAATATCCCGGCGGTGTCCAGAGTCTCCTTGCGTTGGGCTTTCGCCCACTGACGCAACCCGACGGCGACATTGTCTATGTGCTCGAGGTACCACGCGATTATGTTTTTTCATGCTTGGATTCCGTGTAGGAACCAGATTTGGCTGCGGATTTGGATGCGTGGAGCACGTGGTTCGAGACACTCAAGAGCCAACGCGACTATGTGGATGAGCACCTTCAAAAACTGAAATAATACTCTAGATGGGCAAGAGCACGCCTTTGGCGAGGCGGTCCATGGCTTTGATTGTCGGCGCATCATGGATCATCTTGGCTGCAACCTCGACAAACATGTCGATGGGGATGGCGTACGTGAGACGATGGCGCCCTTCGAGGTCGAGAAGCGCGGTCTCAAAGGGCGCGAGGTTGTCGACGTTTCCATGCTGGCTCACGCAGAGGCTTCGCAAGAGCTCCACTAACGCTTCGTAGCTGGTCTTGGTCGCGCCGTGGGTGAGTTCGACAAAGAAGCGGCGCGCCGCGTCGGCCGTGAGCACGGCGGGCCGGTTGACGTCCACGACGGGCACTTCGAGCATGGGTACCCCCGTTCGCATGGATTTGACCAAGTCCTCCGTCTCGATGTACCGCTGGGCATTCTTGGCTGACCGTTGCTCGATGCGACGGACCGACTTGCCCAAAATGTCGGCCGAGAGGTACCGCTTGGATCCGTTGAAGTAGTCGCTCGTCTCGGGGTCTGGGATCACAATGTGCGATCGGATGTCGCGCGCCGTCTCCTTGACCACTTCGGTGGCCTTCTTGGACATCTTCTCGAGCTCTTCCTTTGCCGGTGCCAGCTGCACTTCCATGCGCTCCTTGGCTTCGCTCAGACGTTTGTACATGGGCGTGGCCATGATGGACTGTCGCCGTTCCTGGATGTATGCGGTCGCGCGTTGCTTGGCGTCTTCGCGCGTCGCAGCGATATACTGCTGTGGTCGCTCGACCAAGTGTCGGTGGAGACGCTCGGTGAAGCTCAAGTACTCGTCGTCGTCGAAATCGTCGTCGGCGAAGTCGTCTCCCGCTTGGGAGCTGCTCGCAATCGAGCCCGTCGACTTGCGGCGGCGTCCGTGGGCCGACGGCGGCGGGGCTACGTCTTGGGGAGGCGGGGGCGGCGTCTCGCCCTTGTCGTCTCCTTCGATCTGGGTCGCGTACACCTTGTCTGCGATGAACTTGACATGCTTGACGAGCTTGTTGCGGCGCCGCTCGTCCACCGTTGGCGACGACGGCGCGAAGCGAATGTCGCCGCTGAACGTGCAAATCTCGAGCTGCAAAATGGCCATCCAGAGGACGCAGTCCTGTGCCGAGCTGGCCGAGAAGAGCACGCGCGTTGCGTTGCACGTGAGGACAAAGCAGTTTGGCATTTCGCCAAAGTCCGCGTCAAAGTCGCGGAGGAGCGTGACGGAGCAGTCGCGAAGACTCACGACTTGGATCGGCTGCGGCTGGTTCTCCTGGAGCGAAAACCACTTGAGCGCGCCCGTCTCAACCACACATCGGCGCGGCACCCATTGCTACAACCGTCTCCTCATCATCAACGAGACTCATCAACATACAGGCACGGGAAGCGCCGTCTTCATGCGCAAGAGGCCGTCTTTGGCAATCGGCAATCGAAATGTCATCTTGAGAGGCCGGGATTGGATGCGCAGGAGATGCCACATTGCATCGAATGAACTGTGCCGCCCCGTTTGGTCGGTGACGCTCACGAGGACACTGTGGCGACGAAATTTACATTCGGCACGATGTCGGCGTATACCTTGCTTTGGGGACATACGTGGCAGCTTCCTCGCACGCCGTGGGCACGAGCACGAGGATGCGTTCGCGGAATTGCTCCATGATCACATCGAGACGCTCCGTCGCGGCAACTTTGATCGTTCGGTACCCCGTGTTGGCCATGAGCGCCTTGATCGCGTCGGGGAAGATGTACGTGTGCTTTTGATGCGCCATGTCCCGCCTCGCCATGTCGATCTTGGCGAGCCAGTTGCGCTTCTCGGCCACGCTGAACGCCGACACAAAGAGCTTGACCTCGCCAAACCGAACGACACCAAACGCGTTGGAGCGCCCGACGTCGGCCGGGTCGGCTTCGATGGCCGTGACGAGTTCGAGGGGCACGTGCAGCTCCATGCCGAGGCGGCGCTCGTCGAGTTTGATGGCCATCGCGCCGCGTTCGAGTTCGCAGAAGCGGCGCTTCCACTTGTGCGATGTCGCGCGTCGAATGTCCTGGTCTCCCATATGTGAGAGAGAAAAGACAGAGGACAGACCACATGGCCCGCGAGATCCGAGGGTTTCTGAAACGTGCGCCAGTGGATGCGCTGCTTGGCGATGCGAATCTCAATCTCGCGCAGCCACCGGTCCTTGTCGTGCGCCGTCGCCGCGGCAAACGTGATCGAGCTCTCGCCCGTGCAAATGCCAAACACATGCGCGTGGCGCATCGGCTCCAAGTCAACGACAAACGACCGACTCGTGAGTTTGACGTGGTTGCGGACCTTGAGGTGGAACTGCTGGGTCACGTACGTGAGCGAAACATGACCAAGCTCAACGTCCCGCGGGATCCACGGCTGCTTGGGCCGCTTGGCCGTCTTCTTCCACAGCGTTCCACGGAGGATGTGGACTTGGTTCTCGATGCATTCGCGGATCGCATCGAGCCAGTCCGTCATCTCGTCATGGGACTCGGCAGTCAAGAGCATGCAGTCGCCGTTGGTGCTAGTGCACGCGATGAGACGATCGAAGCGGGTGGAGAATGTACGTGACAGAAAACGTATACGCAGGCAGGCCCGAGTACAAGTCGCTGCAATCCTGCACTTTGGTGTTCTTGTCAAAGAGGAACGTGCCGTTGATGTTGGCTTTGAACGACGGACGTGGGTCCTTGTGGTAATAGTCGAGCCGCGACGTGATCAGGACGAAGAAGACGCGCGTCAACTTGCCACTGAACGGCGTCACGCTGTTTGGTGGCGGACGACCCTTGCTCAGGAACCCGCAGGTGAAGTCGTGATGCGCATGCATGCTGAGTTGGTGAAAAAGTGTCAACTGCAGATCCTATTTTCGGCATTGGCCGTCGTCTCGGTGACGATGCTGTCTCGACGCCGGTCGCCGTTACAGCTCTCTGGCGGCGGGACGCCATGTTGCATGCGCGACCCATGTGCATGTTGGCGCCGCACATCCCACCTCCTGCTTCCATGTCCAATCTTTGTTGTCATCCGCGGCCTTGTGGCGCCAACGCGGACTCAGTCGAGCATGTTGCTGAATCCTACGGATAATCTCAAGGTACCGGATAAAGTACTCCAATTGGATTGGCTAAAATAATTTTTTCTGTGAATTGGATTGGTTGATTTTTGTCTCGCAAGGTGGTTGGTGCAGGGTGTTAGTATAGTGAGTGGCAGAGTGGCGTTTGGTGGTGGGGAGCCGAGTGGATTCGAATTTGGTCCTTGTATTATTGGACTTTTGGCAAGGAATCCCGAGGTAAGATGCGAGTCGAAATGGGCGACCCGTCGTCTCCCTCAGAGGAAGTGCCGCCCAGGGCTGCTGCCTTCTTCTTTGTGTCCATGATGTGGTGCAGGAGGAGGGGTTGATGACCTGCAGGCGGCACCCAGCATCGACGACGGCACGACACAGCAAAAAGCGCGATACAGGGAATGTGCTCATCGCGTGGTTGTGTGTGTTGTAGAAACAATGGTGAACATCCCCAAGGAACGCCGTACCTTCTGCAAGGGCAAGAAGTGCCGCAAGCACACCGTGCACAAGGTGACTCAGTACAAGGCCGGCAAGGCTTCCAAGTTCGCCCAAGGTGCTCGTCGTTATAACGAAAAGCAACAAGGTTTCGGTGGTCAAACCAAGCCCGTCTTCCACAAGAAGGCCAAGACCACCAAGAAGATCACGTTGCGCATGGAATGCAAGGAGTGCAAGGCCAAGAAGCAATTGCCCATCAAGCGTACCAAGCACTTCGAATTGGGTGAAAAGAAGAAGTCTTCGGGCCATCAATACTAAGCGCACAGCCGTCGCCGCCGTGTTGTCTCTTCCTTCGTCCGTCGGTCGTCGACCAAGTCGTAACTAACATGTTGTGCTTTCTCGGCAGCCGATGCTGACCCTTGCGAGTCCAATAAGAAATTAATCTTTCCGATTACCTCGTGTGTGTCTCTGCCTTGGTGCTCCTTCGTCCTAGCCGCCCCTGGGGGAGGACTTGATTGCTCCCAAGGGCAATCATGGGATCTTGAAAGATCGACCGATCGACGTCGACGATACCACGCGACCCTCCATCTTGTGTCCGCCATATTTGCCTTCACATATGCCGTCTGCAGAGCATCCACGCCTTCTCCAAGATGCCGGTGACGGTCATGGATCATCAATAATAGGTCGTGTCGTAAATTACAGAGTCCAGTCACTGCGCAAACATCGCAATCACTTGGCCCGCGCGTGCGTTTTCGGTTCGCGACGAAATCGAGAGCGGCGTGTTCCCGCGAAAGTCTTCCAGTCGCGGGTTGCCGCCATATTCCAAGAGGACGCGGATCATCTCGAGTCGCTTGTCCACGCATGGTTCTTCGCGGCGCAGTTGGACGGCCCAGTGGAGCGGCGAAAACCCGAGCGAGTCGCGCACGTTCGGGTCGGCGCCGGCTTCGAGCAGGATGCGCGCCATTTCCGGCAGCGCTTGCTGGCCGCAAATGTGCAACGCGGTGCCCTTGTCCTGCCCCTTCGAGTTGGGATCCGTGCCGCGGGAGAGCGCCCGTCGCGCACTGTCGACGTCGCAGTTGCGCGCGGCATCGCGCAGGTGCTCGCCTTCTGCGGTCATGCATGAGACATCGGGAATCAAAGATGCAAGATCGTACCGAGGCCCGGAGCATTGCAAAACGACGAGAGGCCATAGACGACGCAGAAAAACAACGCGAGCACGATCATGCCCGAAAACTTGGCGTACGTCAAGACGTTCTGGAGGCCGTGTGTTTTGGGCGCAAACATAATGTCGGCGGCGAGATGGGGCGGGACATGTTGCCGAGATCGCAGCTCCTGGACGTAGGCGTTGTGGAGACGGTTGTATTGGGCTTCGTCGAGCGGGAACCCCTGCAGCACAAACGCAGCTTCCCAGACTGCCACGACAAGCGAGTAGACAGGCACACCGAGGATGCGCACGAGTCCGCCAATCAAGGTCATCGGCGTCGCGATCAAGTACTTCCAGATGCTATAGACCTGAGGTTGCTTCCCAAAGAGTTCATGGCCGACGGCAGCCGCCATGGCGACGAGGATTGCAGACTGGAAGACGGCGAACGTGCGTGGGTGGGCATTTCGATGGATCGCGTCATTGAGCATGCCGAGAAGGTATTGGAAGAGCATGATACGGGGGTACTCCCACACGATTGCCGCGAGGATAAGGAGGACACCCAGCTTGGAGTGGTGGTGTAAGATGAACTTGAACATGGAAGCTGCAACGGCGGCGGAATCGGCCAGCGCAATGCAAGAGGCAGAATGCGCATTGGCGTTCGATTTTATGCAGATTTCGCGCACTTGGATCGAGTATGCCTTGTTTCGACGAAAAATGGCCGATTTTCGAACAAATACGACACAAAAAACGAAGCAATTTGGTGCAAAATTCGGCTTTTCCGAATTCAAGTCTAAAAAGCACCAACGCCTGATTGAACATGTTGAACTGGTACATATGGATACACTAAAACGCATAGTTTTGGACTTGAAATTTCACAGCAAGTATAGTTTATTCAAATGTCGTCCTCAACGTCGATTCTATATATTTTAATTCTGTATATTGTATGTTTATATTCTACATAATATTATGTGACATCGACAAACATGGAAGATCGCACGACAGAATGCTTCGCGGTGGCAGTCGCGGCATGGACATTGCGGCTTCATTACTAATAAATACATGCTCTCTCTCTAGGCAAACTTCTCCGAGTGGTAATCAAAGAAGACACCGCCCTGGTCTGGGTCGGACGAGTACTTGTGGCACATGTTGGCGAGGATCTTGTCGAGCGCGTGGGGACCACAAAAGAAAACGCCGACTTCTTCGCCGCGGTGCTTCCGGACGAGGTTGGAGAAGACGGCGTCCCAGTTTGGTCGTCCAAAATGGGCCATCTGCTTCGAGTTGAGTCCCGAGACGACGTCGCGACCGGTCGCGTCGTGCACGACCGCTTGGATCATCTTGAGCTGGGGTGTCTTGTCGGTTGTCTTGACCGTGCTCAGGTACTGGTGCACTTCGATCACGTTGTCCTTGTCCATCTCAGTGATCTGGTTCATCGTTTCCTGGAACCACCCGAGCGACTCTTGGCCGCGCGTGACCCAGTGGAAGTACATTTTTTGGATCCGGAACGAGCTCGGGTGGCGCACGTGCGCGCAGTTCAAGCACCGGTACTCTTCCCAGAGATGCACAATGTCCTTGAGGATCGAGGCAAAGGGGGTGACGCCGATGCCGCCGCCAATCATGACGATAGTCTTGAACCGGTGGTAGTCTTGTGTCGGCGCGCCCACGGGACCGTCAATGTGCACGGACGGATACGGCTCGCCGTTCTTGATGACCTTTTGGATCAGCTCATGGAGCGCGTTGGTCCAATCGCCAGCGTTGCGGACGTGTACCGAGAGGTACTGGTCGCCCGGGGCGCTTGAGATCGTAAAGGGATGCCACTCGTGCGAGCTGATCTTGGGCACGTTCAGGTAGAGGTACATGCCAGGGCGGTAGTGAAACCGTTTGGGCTTTTCAATGTACAAGGCAACAACGCCATCGAGAAGGCGCGCGCGGACAATTCGAAGCGGCGTGGTAAAGATCTTGGCGTAGCGGAGGCGGCGCTCGACGAGGTAGAGGAAGAGCGGTGGCGCGATCCAAAAGAACGACTGCGGCGTGGCGAGCCAGCCCGAGAGGCCATGGATCGAGGCGACGAGCATGAAGGGGAAGAAGAGCATGTGGCTGTACCAAAAGAGATTGAAGTTGCCTTGGCGGAACTTGGGGATCGCCGCGAGCGGGAACGAGACCAACGTAATGAGGAGGAGGACGACGCCGGTCCAAATGGGCAGCGCCAGCAGCATGTTCGTGAAGGTGGGGATGCCGTTCTCAAAGAGACTCACGTGGCGCGTCACAAATATGGAGCGCGCAATCTGCGCGGGCGTCGCGAGGCAGTAGAGGTGGATCTCGTTTGAAATGTGCGCGCCCGTGTGCACGAGGCCGGCCGTGAGGAGGGTCGTGCCCACGATCTTGTGAAACTCAATGTGGTCGTCAAACGGGATCATGTGCCAGAGGAGGACGCTGCTCTTGAGCGTTTGGACGATGGAGCGACACATGGGGAGGAGCACGATGCCAAAGTTGAGCATGCACACTTGGGCACACGCGCGCGCAATCTTGATGCCGTAGCCGAGGGCCGGGTCGAACGCATACTGCTGCCACTTGAAGAGGAAGACGATCGCGTTGAGGAGCGTGTAGAGCGTGAGCCAGAGGATGCGGAGGTGGTTGCGCTCGTAAAAGACGAGCCACTTGGACGACGACGACGTCGACGGCGCGTCACTCGGGTCGTCCAACAAGGCCACATCCACTGCGTCATCGTCGTCGTCGTCGCGATACGCGGCCGCGAGAAACGGACCAAAAACCGTCCGGAACTGCGCGTAGCTCATGCAGTCGTTCGTGATGTCCGCCTTGTGAAAGAGCGCCTGCGCCATCTCGACGAAATTTGTCCCCATCGCTTCGAGCTTGAACGTCGCAAAGTTGGTTTCGAGCAAGCCCGCGATTTGGGACGACGTGACCGAGCCGCATTTGATGTCGTCAATCGTCTCAAAGATGAACCCGAGCTTCTCTTCGTCGTCCACGTCCAACTCGATCGCAGTTTCCACGAGCAGCGCCTTGGCGTCGATCATGCCCTGGCCGTCGCCGTACGCTGACGTGTCGTGGAGATCAAACGCATGAGAGAACGTCGCGCGGTCGATGTGGCCGTTCTGGTCGGCCATTCCCCCCAGCAGATCGCGCAACGCATGCAGCTTCATCATGGATGGCTTCATGCCGCGGATGCTTTCGAGGTCGCGGGAGCTCCCGAGGACGTTCGACTGGCCGCGCTGACTCTCGTACGCGCTCGAGTCAAATGAGTACATCATGCTGGGCTTCTCGTCGCCGAGGACAGGCGTCGTGAGGCCCGCGTCGGAAAGCATGCCGTCGAACGAGGGTTGCACCGCGTACTGCGCCATAGACGCACGTTGGTGCACGGCCGACGAGCGCATGATCATGGAGACGCGCGACTGGCGCTGTGACTTGACGAGACTGCTAATACGGACGCCGTTGCAGCCCGACGGTCGCATCATCTGCAGCAAACGGGGCGGGTTGTCGGGCGTGGTGGTCTCGTTGAACTCGGCGACTTCGATGATCGCATCCTGTCCGTTCTTGTAATGCGAGGGTTCCTTGACTTCCCCTTCGTTGATGAAGGACAAGTTGTTGAGTTTCCTGCGCGCAATGGCGGCGCCGGGGGCGCTCTGCTGATGCATCGCTGACGGGAAGAGCAAATTTGACAGTGGCGACATGACTCGCCTATATTTGGCGATGGCAAGCAGGCCAAAAGTGGGATCGCCGTGATTCGCTCGATCGTCCATAGTGAAACCAAGTCAAAATGGATCCGTGCTAGAGACAAGGCGGTGGTATACAAAAACCAAGTGGTTTTTAATTGAGTCGAGCCTCTCAGGGAAAATTCTGGGCGGAAAAAAGCCGATTTTCGATCCTGAATTATTCATAAAATAAGGATATCTTGATTCCTGTATAGACGAGGGCTACTTGTAACACACGGCGTCGAAATAGGCCCTCTGGACGCACGCTTTCTCGAAATCACCTCTGTAAAATCGAGCCAACCGCTGCGGTTTTTACCCATGTCGTCAATTGAATTTGGTATTTGTATGTGGAAACAATAGCATTATGTTGCTCGAGTCAATATATTGAGTATATTGACCAGTTTTATGGCCAAGAAGTATTTAACCGCATTTGTCGCACAGGAGGAGTCAACAGAGAGACGTCACCCAGGCACGTGACCAGAAACAGGATCTCGACCTTTCCTCAGACGGCAGCAGCAGCGGGAGAGCATGTAAGACGCGATGCCGTGTCGACGAGATGACACAGCCATCCATCATGGCGGTAATGTAGATATGCTTTGTCCCATCCGCAGTGATGGCGGCATGTGGAGGTGATGTTCCGATGACAAGCATCAGGTGGGGGCATATTGAGAGCGTGAGAGGAACGGTGGTTATGGGAACTGAATACTTGAATTATTCTCGATCCGAATAGTGAGAGTTTTTCATTGACTTCATCCTTGTTGGAGAAGCCCGTCTCGCCCGACGAGAGCGTTGAGAGAGGGAACAAAGCAACGTCGCTGGCCAATCCATACATACGAGGACGAGGGGTATCAAGAGAGAGCAAGAAGTGCTCCTTTCATGCACGGCCTCCGACATGACATTCTCGAAAGGCAATGGTCGCGTCCTGGGTGTACAGGCAGCCCCAATATGAGATCGCTTGAGACAAAAGGAAATGTTGCAAATTGGATACACGCACGAACGACTACCGTTGCTATCGTCAAAGATTGGCACGTTTACACATACAACATTGTTGAATTTATATCAGACACAAACGTTTTTCGTGGGGACACAACTAGCCTTCTTTGTGCAGCACATGCCAACTAAACATCGCCTGCGGAGCAGCGAGCTCACCCTCGTCGTCACAGATTGGCAAGTTTACAAACGTCGACGACTTCAACATTGCTGTCCCTTCAACACAACCAAGTTGACGACTTGAGAGAACCTCCTGTGGCAATGGCAACCGAGAAGCGGTGCCAGAAAGGTCAAGGTCGTAGCGTAGGCCACATAGTTGCCGGTGATTGACTGGACACAGTCAGGTCGATTTCCAACACTTGACTTGCACTTTTTACGAATCCTTGCATGCTCGACAGGTTGTTTGGACAACCCAATTATTTCCCCACTGTGATCGTCCCGTTCGGTTGCCCAAGAATCCAGCTCGTCACAATAACGCTCACGACGTCCACGGCTACCATTTGACCGACAAAAAGAGTCAACGCTTTAGGTTTGAATCATTTGATCCATTTTGCAGCGCCTCTTTCAGGCACTCTTGTCCGAGTTGACGCGCCCGACTCACTTCGTATTGTGCTGCTAAATCTCAACAAATAACGCTGTGACGCTATGTCTATTTTGCGTGTGATTTATGAAAACTTTGTGATTTGGGCAACCCCACCGACAACGCAGTTCCGTAAAGCTCAGAATAACTAACCACTCAAAACTACTCACCAAAGACCAAACCTTACAATAACTCACCGGACGGATCAAAAAGTACTCACCAAAATGGTTTGCGATATAAAATTATATTCTATTTGCATACAAACATTAAGTTTAATATATTGTCTATTTAAGATGTAATTCTATTACCGAATTTTATCCGGAAATATTTCAAAATAACTCACCATTGTCTAAAAATGTATCACCACCAGAGCTGAAATTGCTTGGTTAGTTATTCTGAGCTTTACGGTATTGACGTGAAAAATTGCACACAATTCACGTGATTGGATTTGGTAAACCTATCGCAACGACAAATATAACACACTTCCCAATAACAGTACTGTGCATTGCAGCCTGTGGCCAATACAGAAACTGAGTTGCTTGTAATAAACGATATCCCAACGTGCAATGGCCCGTTTTAAGCGTTGATGCAATCAACAAATACACGCTGGTGCGTAAGAGTGTAGTTTCCGTCGTGTGGGGCCATGTGGACATGTATTGACATTCTTCGATTACAATTCTCCAGTCTCCTTGCTCAGACCCACGTGTGCACTCGAACAAGGTATTTATCCATCCCGGTCAACATAGTCTCCATATGTTGGAAAGTAATACATTTGGCAAGTGGTTCGATCGGTGGACACTGATGGTATGATTATTTTGACGCCAGACTGTCCAAATGCTGCACTCAAGCTCAGTTTTCTCTGGCATGGCCAACCAACCAAGGCGTCGACAATGGTGCCTTATCTTCTTCGTCTCCCTCGTCGTCGTGGTGCAAGCCATGCCCCCCAGTCCATCGATGGCCTACATCCAGTTTACACTGACCAACACAACCATGTTCACGCGGAAGTACACGGACGGCGCAATCGAAGAGGTCGGCGAGATGGAGATTGCACAGATTCAAGTGTACCAACATCAACATCCCCACATCGCACTCGTCTTGTTTAGCGGCGCCGGTGGCAGTGGCCGCCGAACCGTCGTCAGTTCAACCTTGGCCTCAAGGTGGCCTCTCAAGGTCATGTCTCTCGACGTCGTTCACGATCACCCCGAGCTCTATACGGTCGACATTTTCAGGGATGTCAACTACGAGGACTCGATCCTCAACTCGTACCCGCCCATGTTTTCCAGCGGCGATGCTGGCTTGGCGCTGTCCATGGGGCGGTCAATCCAATTGCCTCGAAAGTACTTCGTCGTGGCGTTGTATTCCCAGCCTCACTTTCAAGGGACGCGTGTGTTTCTGACGCAAAGCATCGCGAATGTTGATTCGGCCGTGACCAGTCTGGCACCGCTAGTCGCCCACAACGGCTCGTTTCAAGTCTTGACGCGCGCAGCAGCATCCGACCTGCTGCTTCGAGAGGCTAATGCCAGCAGGAGTGGGGTCGTCCTCTGGACGGCAGTCGCAGGCGACATGCCGCCGCCATTTGACGCATATGAGATCCTCCCTGTCTCGGCGATCGTTCGAAACCTGCCACGGGGCCAACGGATCACGGGGTTTGGCGTACCCTCTGGTCTCGTCGTCGAAACGTTTCGTCAACCTAACGGCCAAGTCCCTGCCGGCGAGCTGCACGCGACCACCGAAACCAACTACGTCCAATCCTTTCGGATCATCTACTCCAACAACAGCATTCCGCCACGCACGGCCGTCACATTGTACTCGCACGCAGATGGGAGCGGCACGACACTGGACGTCATGGCAGGCGAAGGCATTGAATCGATGGCGTTCTTGGCCCACCTCTTCCCCGCGTTCATCTACATGGCTATGCATGTCCCCGCGGGGATTTTTGTTGCGTCGTTTCCAGACCCCAACTTTCACGGTGGCCGCACGGTCTTCCCCCCTGGCTTTTACGACGAGCTCTCGATTGTGACGCTGGCCGAATCGCTCCAAGTGTTTCCCATTGCAGAAGACTTGCCCGACGACGTTCCCGAGGACCCTGCGACCCGTGTGATCGTGCATGTGAAATCTACCCGCGTGATCAAGGGATTGTATGTTGGTCTAGCGTATCCTGTCTTCCCCAAGCGATACCTCATGGGCTTTTCCATCGACAAGACCCAAATCGTCTTGGTCTACAACCGCCCATGGCTTCTTGGCAACTACACGGCCTACGATGGCGGCCAGGACTTGTGGTGGCTCGAATCCACATTGTTTCACGCACAAGGCCTTCGAGTGCTCTGGGCCAACGAGACACTACCCCCTCAACGCCCCGCGATACCGCTGGCCGCGCCATTCGTGCGTGGGTACCCCATTTGGGACTTGGACCCGATCGAGTTGTATGCTGGCGAGAGCATTCCGACGTTGATTTACCCATGGGATCGCCACGTGCTCAACTTTGCCGTCCCTGAAGGGTTGGTGGTTGTCGTCTTTAGCGAACCCCATTTTGGAGTGGCGGCAGTGAGCCGATGCGCCGCGTGGACGACAGATGTTGTGCTGGACGAGTCGTGGCGCGGCAGCGTCCGTTCGTTGCAAGTGTGGAACATGACGTCCAATTGGACACGTTGCCCTACCCCTACTCCACAACCAACGACGACCACCCACACGCCCAACTCAACGACGACCACCCACACGCCCAACTCAACGACACCCACTGAACCTACAATGACTGTCCCGATTGACGAGATCGCGGACAACCATGAGACAGACAACCATGCTGCCACGCCGAGTCGGATACCTTCAACCCCCATGAAGACACCTCCTGTCGATGTCGTCGGGCCGCCATCCAGATTCGAAGCGACGGAGCAACAACGCGACGGTAGCTCCATTCGAACGCCATGTCCACAATCTACTGCGATGTCGCCTTCCCCATCGACTAAACCGATCACACCCCTTCATGATATGCAAACGCCAGACGACATGAACATTTCCGTCCCCAAAAGCCCCGCTGCCCGTCGACCATTGGAGCGAGTGGTCATGTGGGCGGCCATCTTGTGTGGCGTTGGGGGCGTCGTCGTCGCCATCGCAGTCGCGATCGTCGCATTGTATCGACGAACCAAGACCAAGCGACCAAACATCGCCGACGTTGTTGAGGCGTGCACCGTCGACTACAGCGCCCTCGTGTGGCAGGATTTGGATTTGCTCAAACTGCACAATGCACCGACGTTGGCATTCACAAACCAAGTGGCCGCGGGTGCATCCGGGGCAATATACCGCAGCACGTTCATGAACGAGCTCGTTGTAGTCAAAACGTTTGCCACGACACCCCCGACGGCGTCGCAAGTGCAAGCGTTCATCGATGAAATTCAATTCCACGGTCAATTAAAAAGCTCGTTCATTGTGGCGTTGATTGGCGCGGCATGGACCCACCCGTGGAATTTGCAAGCCGTGATGGAGTACATGGACATGGGGGACCTCCGATCGCATCTCGCTATGACAACCCTGTTGAACTTTCGCTGGCTAGACAAGTTGGCCTGTGCTCGAAGCATTGCCGAGGGTCTTTTCTATTTGCATTCCCAGAACCTCATCCACCGCGACCTCAAGTCCAGAAACATCCTCTTGGATTCAGTCAAGGGAACCAAATTGGCGGATTTTGGATCGTCCAAGGAAGTCGTGTATGGCGATACGATGACAGCAGCCGTGGGGACGTTCCGTTGGATGGCGCCAGAGATGCTGCTCTTCCAAAGGTACTCGAATGCCGTCGACATCTTTTCGTTTGGGGTTGTGCTCTCCGAATTGGACACCCATGCTTTGCCGTATTCGGATGCGGAAAAAGTTGTGGATGGTCGTGAGCTGTCGGACGAAGCCATGGCGCGTCTGGTGATCCACGAAGGTTTGCGTCCGTCGTTCCGAAAAGACTGTCCTGATTGGTTTCAAACATTGGCGCTGCAATGCATGGCTGCGAATCCAGACGATCGTCCGAGTGCGACCAAGATCATGTATATATTACGACAGGAGCAGCAGTGACTGAGTAGTCTCTAATTTTTCGCTTTATTCGTAGCCTAGCAGGGGGATGGGTCCAATGTCACCTATAATTCCAAAAGGGCTATCAGTTAACGAGAATTTTTGGCGTTGCTTCATGATTGTTGAGATGCTGCACTCTCGATAATATACAATATATTAGGGCGTATTAAAGGAGCCAAGAGTAATGTTAATGGGAACGAGGCAAAATCATACGAACGTTGTCTCTCAACCATGTTTGGCAAATAGTCTCGACTAATCGATACCACAACATCATCGCTCACGGCCAGCTACCCCTCATGAGAAAGTATTGAATGCCCCAACACGAATGTAAAACATTTTTTTCCCCAATAGGCTTTCACTCGAAGTCTGAACGACGATGTGATCCCCATTAGTACAATATTCAACTTGAATTTCCATCGACATGCATTGGTCAATAATGTCTATGATGATCATAGCGAACAATACCTAACCACTGTGTACAAGTCAAGTATTGGCTCATTAAGAGTCTCCAACACGAGCTCAAATCACTCAAACAAAGCAAGCCAAGTGTCACAAAATGACTCAATTCTGTTGGTCTCTTTTCAAGTCACTACTCATCCAACCAGTAAAAGTGTACATGATCTTGGTCGCACTCGGTCGATCATCTGGATTCGCAGCCATGCATTGCAGCGCCAGTGTTTGAAACCAATCAGGACAGTCTTTTCGGAACGACGGACGCAAACCTTCGTGGATCACCAGACGCGCCATGGCTTCGTCCGACAGCTCACGACCATCCACAACTTTTTCCGCATCCGAATACGGCAAAGCATGGGTGTCCAATTCGGAGAGCACAACCCCAAACGAAAAGATGTCGACGGCATTCGAGTACCTTTGGAAGAGCAGCATCTCTGGCGCCATCCAACGGAACGTCCCCACGGCTGCTGTCATCGTATCGCCATACACGACTTCCTTGGACGATCCAAAATCCGCCAATTTGGTTCCCTTGACTGAATCCAAGAGGATGTTTCTGGACTTGAGGTCGCGGTGGATGAGGTTCTGGGAATGCAAATAGAACAAACCCTCCGTAATGCTTCGAGCACAGGCCAGCTTAGCCTTCCAACTAAATATTTCAGCTGTAGATTTGGCCAAATACGCTCGCAGGTCGCCCATGTCCATGTATTCCATCACAGCTTGCAAATTGGTTGGATGGGTCCATGCTGCGCCTTCCAATTTGACAATGAACGGACTCCTTAACTGCCCCATGAATTGAATTTCATCGATGAGAGCTTGGACTTGCGAAGGTGCCGGCGCCTTGGTGTGGAACGTTTTGACGATGACTTGCTGTTTGAGGAACGTTCCGAGAAATACCGCTCCGGACGCGCCACTTGAAATTTGGTTGGACAAGGGAATCCCCCGGAAATCATTTGTCACATTCCACTTGACAAGGCCGCCCCATTGGTGCCGCGCAAAAGCAATAATTTGCGACTGACTGTCCAATCAGCTTGCGAGGAGAAGGACCTCGTATCGAGGGGATGAATTCTCGGATGAGAGAGATGTTTGGGTACAGGCGATCGAGAACGAGATGGCATCACGTTGGTGGTCACTCGGCTCGATTTGACGTTTGCAGCAGCCTATATGAAGAAAATCGGGGCGATAGGTGGCGGCGCGTGAGGCAACATACATTTGCAAAAACCGCACTTGTATGTTGATGCAAGATGCAACACACAATGCGAATAGTATAGTTGTTTTCGTTCAAAACTGGAACGACATCCCATGAATCGGCAGAAAGAATTAGCCAATCATCGTGCGTTTACAGACTTTGTATCACCAATCAGAATCGACTATTCCATTTCCATGAATAGCATGCACGACATATCGTTTCTCGAGGAGGTCCAATACAATTGGATGGATCGAGCGATTTGGACAATGAACCCAGGAGTCCACATTTCGGCTGAAGCACAATACTGCATTTTGCGATGTGAATGGATGCATTTTGTTTGTTGGCCAACGCACGAAATCTAACCTTTCGTTTGAATCTTCACCAGTTGCATGGCGAATAAATAGGCCATGCTTTCCACATATGCCACACACTCTGGAAGATGCCCCTTGCCGTCTCAACAACGTCGAGCTGGGATTGACCACGACTCTTCCTCGTCACCGTATACCTGACTCTCGTTTCATCAAGGCGACGTGGGTTTCACATCAAGGACGTGCCAATGAAGAGGTGGGTGGAAGATTGGACGACCGACCAACATGTTTCAACGTTAGTTGACGTCATCGCAGCACAAAAAGCTTGTCGTTGGGGTGGATCATTGTGTCTTCAGATGGGTTGATGTAGACAAAATGATGATGGTTGGGCCTCGCGCGGTAAAGTCCCAAGCACAACACGTCCTGCACCATTCATATGAGCATAAGGATGATATGGGGGCATATTGCACCCGTTTCTGCAACAAGTCGACGACACACTTGCCATACGACGTGTGCGCGAATGCATCGGGTATGGCAATTTGATCGAGCACACGCGCGTCGCCGTCGTCGCCGGGGTCTCCAAACACGAGCAAGTGGAAGAGATCGATAATCGCACCATGGCGGTTGCAGCTCCCAAGTATCGCGTCGAGCGAATTCGAGATAAAGACATTGCCTAGACAACGACTCAGCGACCGTCCCGATCAGATGAATATCAGATCTCGTCCGACTCGGATCACGTCCGAATCATAAATCCTCAGAATCAGACGACGCACCAGCCGCGTAAATCGGGTGGCAAATGTTGTCAAGTGGATCGTCCACGCGCGAGAGCACTTGTTTCGTGTGCATTTTCACAACTTCGCGCGTCTCGGCAGTGTCTGTGCGAGCCTTTTCGTCCTTTAGAAACCGCAGGCTGCTCGGTCGGCTCTACGTCGTCGTCGTCGTTGAGATCGTGGTCGATCGATCAAATGTGTGTATGTACCAGTTCGATTACAATCGTTGGCAACGCATGGCCGTCGGGGCAGTTGCATTCGCACGCTTCCGTGACATACCGATGCAGCGTGATCGCGTCCGTGTCCATCATGTTTTGGTCGGTCGTGTCGGCGGCGTCCACTTCGTGGTCGTGATCGCTCGGGTTTTCGAGGCACGTGCTGATGATTACAATGCTCTTCGCGCTAAAGACACTCGCTTCGCGCAACACGGACTCGTCCAGCGCAGACCCGTGGACATAGTAAATGTCGTTGAACATAGCGATGCTCGCATGAAGCTTTTCGCTCATGGGCATTTGCGAGATGACGACAATCGGGACGGGCGCTGGACTTGGCATCAACTTGCCAGACGCAACGCGCGGCGGCGGCAGGTTTTGGCTCGCGGGTCGCAGCGGTGCCACGAAATCAAAGAGGCTGTTGGGCATCCCGAGCAAAATGATATGGTTGGTCAAGTTGGCAGGCACATTGACGTCCATAAAGAGCGCAAATGCAACGGATTCGCGCCGCATAAGGGGTGGCAACATGGGTGGTTTCTTGGGGGACGGCAATGCCATTGGGTGGTCCTCGGGCGGTGCGGCGGGTTCGAGTGGCGGCGTGGAGTCGTCCGCGTGCGCCGCTTGCGGCTCGGCCTCTGGCGTCGTCATCGTCGTCGTCGCAGGCACATTTGTCTTGCCGGGCGGTGTGGCCTCGTGCGGCTGCGACGGCTCGGCCGGCACCTCCTCGGGGGGCTGCTGAATTGGTGCCAACTCGGCAAAGCAGATCAGGTCGTCCGTGCGCGCCACGAGATTCCCCATGTGTTCGTCATCATCGTGTCGTTCGTCGGCGTCGTCGTCCACGACAGCTGCGTGGTCGTCTCCCGTTTCAGTCGGCAAGACGCGTGTGATGACACCCGTGTGACGACGCTTCGTCACCACGTCGACTGACTTGGTGGCGTCTCCACTAACAGTGTCAAGTGTCTCAGTGGGTTCGCCTGGCAGGCGCGGAAACGACGGCCGGTGCGTGATCTTGGAACTCCCCTTGGGCCCGCCTGGTTCGTCGACTGGGATCACGCGCGCGTCTGAATTTTTCCGTTTGAGAATGTTATCCACGGCTTGCGTGAGCTCGGGCGGCGCCCGCGACGTGTCGAGTGAGACCCGCGACGACGAAAAGCGATTCATCGTCGTTGTCGTCGCGCGCGATCGCATCGATTTGAGTTTGCCTTGGATCGAGTTTTCATGCCACACGGTCGCAATGTCGTGGTAGTGTGGGATGTACAGCGCGTACCTACGCGTCCAACGGGGGTTGGGGAGTTAGGGTTTCGAAGAACGTACTTTTGAACGACTGCGAGCGTGAGGTCTTCGATGCGGACGACGACGTCGGGCGTCGTTGCGAGGATGAAAATTCGTTGGTAATGGAAGAGCGTTCGCTTGGATGGAAAGAGCTTCATGTCGAGGCTGTTGGGCTCCGACGTTGCGAGCAGGATCGCGCTGAATTCCTGGTACACGATGAACGCAAACGTCGAAAACGAGATGAAGCCATCGAGAAACTTTGGGATCCGCGCCGCGTAAATGTCGTGCGCGCAGCCGGCGAGGAATTCCGCGGCCCAGAATGTGCTACAGCGGAATCGCCGTTACAACCCGATGACACAACCCGACGACATCGTACGAGCGGTAGTGGAACGGCCGAAACGTGAATAAGATGTTGCATAGAAACGCGCAGAGACCAGGGATCACGCACGCTTTGGCGAGCACGCCAAGCTTGATTTCGTCAACGCAGACAATGTTGGTCGCGCCGGAGATGTGGATGTGGTGGATGTTGTCGGTCTTGAGCACTTGGACAAAAAGCGGGACTAAATTGAAAGTGAGACCCCAAAACGACATTCAAATAAAGACCGTTGCTCGTGTGGTGGCGCAACGAAATCGTGAGCAGATTCGACGCCGTGTCGTTCCGGTCGCCGTCTTGCGACAATTTGTTGAGCAGGATAAAACACATGCGTGCGCAGGATGCGTTGGCGCGCTTGAGGTCCGAGTCCAACATGGCGCTTCCCTGGAGGTAGACCACGCGCTGCTCGTAGGCTGGATTGAGGAGGATGCGGCGGAGATTGTGGGAGGGATAACTTGGACAGAGGATCACGACTTTGTCTTTCCAATTGATGTTGTTGGGGTGGAGAAATTGACGCAGGAAAAAGTCCAAGGCGCTCGAATTCACTTCGCCGCAGATGAGAATGTGCGGGTGCAGCTCGGTTTGCTGCTTGAAGGATTTGTCGTATTCGGTCTAGACCAGTGTCAATCGTTCGACTCCTGGGCATACGTTCAAGGAACCTCTACCATCAAGGAAAACACACACGCATCAAGGAAAACACACACACACACATCAAGGAAAACACACACGCATCAAGGAAAACAGAGACCGTACCTCTCGACTTAGAATGTCGCTGTACCGACTGATTTGTAGGGGCAGGAGGATGCCCGTGAGTAGAATCAGAAAAATGACCCCGATTCGACCCGCTTCGGATTTCGGGGCCAAATCCCCGTATCTATATTACAACCGAGCGACGTCAACTTGGGGATACACGACGTCGTACCCGACTGTCGCGATCGTGATCACGACCAGATAACAAGCATTGTAGATTTCAAGTGTCTGGCAATTTGTGGCTGTCGGCGATGGGCATTGCTCGAGTGCCTGTCGCGCCCGCGGTCATTGTGCCACTTGCGAGACGACGATGGTACCTGAAAGATCCCCGCCGTGCAAATGATGATGGACATGACGGTGAGGAAGAGCACGCACGCTTGCTTGCCTTTGGCAGTCTTGGCAAAGACGAGCAAGCGAAACGCGCGGAGGAATCGAAGCGCGCGGAGCGTCTTGAGTGCATTCGCTTGATTCTTGAACCCCGATTCGTCCGAGATGGCCATCTCCATCCACTGCGGCAGGATCGTCGCGAGGTCGATGAACGAATCGGAGCTCAAGACAAACATTTCACGGCTGTCGGCGGCGAAGAAGCGGACGATGTAGTCGAGTGTGAAGAAGATGCCAATCACGATTTGAATGTTTTGGATCGTGGGTGATTCGGCCACGGCCTGAAAGTGCTTCCAATTCGCGTGGAAATAGATCGCCGTGACAGTGATCCTGAACCACACGACGTCAAGATGCGAGATTGATGGAGTCGTCACGTACCCGAGAACGACTTGGAAGACGTCGATGAGCGTCGCGAGGGGCGAGTGATCCATGTTGCGGCTCACCCATTTTCGAAACGACTCGCCGCGCATGCGCGGGCGGATGAAGATCATCTTGAGCTTGTCAAGCCAGACGAGGACGCGGCTTTTCATCGTGGGTCTGTGCGTTGCCACCATGCTCGCAGTCGCAGCGCCGCCACGGAACCGTCGGGGAAATATATATGAAACCACGTGGAGCGGTTACGGAAACCGTTTCACAGGTGCCCGCTCAAAGGTCCCCCGTTTGATTGGTTGCTTGGCCAAAGACAGGAGATTGGTCGCGTTCGATGGTTCGATGGGGAATTTGTCGACACCAACGAAATGCACATTAGTTGAGACAAGAGTTTGCCATTGAACGACGATAGACACACATTTGGGACGACTCATTCGTCGACATGACTGTCAGTTGAATGTGTAAGCCCAACCGCATTGTGTTGTTGGGTGTGTCGTTTTGATCTCAAAGACAGGCGAGTTGTTCCAGGGGTTGTAGTGCACGGCTTGGAGAATCCGGTCAAGATGATGTGGTTGCATGACGTGCGACATGCGGCGCGCCAATCGTGCATTGAGCCAGTGAGTGGCAACGAGGTCCAACTGAATCCTGTTCACACGACCATAGTCGATTTTCTGTCGCCGGCGCTGTCAAACCTTGGCATCCGTCCATCCGTTGATCTTGTCGCTTGAAAAGAGACCATTTTGACATGATTTCTCGAATCGTCTGTTCGAATAAAAACGACCTGCAAAGGTATAACCTCTTGCCTCTCGACAGCATCTCCGATCGTTCGTTGGATGGTCTTTCGAGGTACAAAGGCACTGACGCTGATATTGAAACCATCGAGACAGCAGCATCTAGTGGATGTCTTGTGTTTGGAAAATGGTTTGGTCCGAGAAAAACGACGGACTGATGATTTGACCAATCGTCCACGAGCATGGTTGCTTCACCAGACTGAAACATACTGCGGAGGGACTCGAACATTTCAAACATCGTGGAACGCTCTTATTCAAATAATGGTCAACTCGTGACGAGGTCAGCTGCCTATGCCATCCTGTTCAACCCTCGGAAACGCAAGACGTACGATCTCTTGGGCAAAGACGGGGTCCCGCTGTTCCACGAGTGTCGGCGTCTCAGGTGAACACATGAACTTGCACGAGCGATCAACTGACAGGCGAGCCTTTGCTCAGTCGATACCGCGTCGATTTGCGCAAATGGGTACCTGGGACCGATTTCTCAAAGTGGTAATTGTGAATCACGCCAACGAGGGCAGGGGCGACGAGTTTGTGTGGGAGCAACGCCGCGACGAGGTCGTATACTTGCACCAAGACAAATGACGTGGCAGTCTGTGAACCACCACCCGCCGCTGGTTTCACTTCAATGGCCGACGTCTCGGCTTCTTCGAGGACACCGTACCCAAAGAGGGCGACGGTGCTCGCACGGACAAAGAATTTGTTGCCGTATTTGACGCACTCGGATTCGTAGAGCGGAAGAAACGTGAGATACCGTGGGATGAATTCATGGGAGAGAAAGTCATTTTTGTCGACAAAGGCAATGTCGACGAGAAGACACCGTTGAAATACGATCGGAACTAGCGCTGCGAGGACCGTCATCGCGATGACCGCTACGAGATAGTCTGGCGCGAGGAGTTGGATGCACGGCGGCACGTCAAGGACATCGTACGCGCCGGATGCGATCGTCTGATTTTGAATTTGAAGCGGCAAACTCGTGTGCGGTCGAAGCCAGAGGGCGTCGGTGACGCGGCCGAGTCCGTTGGAGGCGCCGACGACAACGAGCGAGAGGAACACCGTGCCAATATGGAACAGCGGCGCAAACAACCGGATGATTTTGCCTCGAAAGCACGAAATCGCAGGCAGATGCTGGATCGCGACGACGAGCCAAAAGACTGCGAGCGTCAACAGCCCTGTGGCCATAGTCGAAATGAGGTAAAACAATGCAGTGCCAAAGGTCGAATCGTGGGCCACGCGGGCCGCTTCGAGGTACCAGAGGCTACTGAGGCGACAAAACCCCACCAAGCAAACAAAGACGCGGCGTCGCTCGAGCCCCGAGAGTAGATCGTACGTGAGAACCGGTTGGTGCAAGAGCACGCCTCGAATCCCGACCAACGTCGCGACCAAATCGCCATTGAGCAAATGGGTCATGATAAAGATGCCTACATACATGGCAATCGCGACTTCGTCGCTGTGGTGGACCGTGTGGCTGCACGTGCGCCCCACGACGAGTGCCCGGCCTGATGTTGCGCCGACATGACCCCCCGAGGCCTCGCTGGGGGACACCACTTGAGACACACAACCGTAGTCAAATCGATAGCGCGGGAGGAATGGCGTCGTTTGGAATCGCCACGATGACGTGGTGGGCGGGGTCGACACGACCATGCCTGCATCCGAGATGAACACTTTGGTCAGATGGGACGACAGCACGGTCGAAGCACCACCACCCGTGTCAACCTGGTCTTCCGTGGCAGGAGCTACTTGGGTGTCGACATAGGTTGAGACGAGGTAGTTGACGGCATTCGTGTCGTCATTCCATGCCGTTTCGAGGAGTGTCATGGCCGTGAGCGGAACATTGCTCGATGTGGGAAGGCACGACGGCGGCGACGACGACACATTCGTGCCGACGAGGAAGACGACGATGCCATACCCTCGCGATAATCCAATCGCACACTGCGTCACGGGAACCGTCGCATTTGAGAGACCCCCAATCGTCTTCGCCACCGTGGCTCCAAGTGCTGTCCATGACAATGCTGTCGTGGGTGGGCTGTCACCACACGATTGAAATCCCGTGGCGGTGAGAAGACATGTTGGCTGGCCAAACGTCGTCCAAGTGCCGAGTGTCGGAGGCTGCATCGTCGTGATGTGGCCACTCCACTGGCCCGCGACGCTCAAACCAATCTGGACCATCAAGAGCAGCGTCGCGATCGAAATGTCAAAGAGATTGATCACGAGACGCGAATAGATGTCTCGCTTCTTGTCTTTCGAGCCAGCTTCGATGGCATGTCTCTTGCCCGAAGTGGTGGTGGCGCTGCTGCTATGGTCCGAGGCAGTGCCGTGGACACTACCCTTCTCTGCGCCGTATTTGTCGTTGCGACACCACAATCTCATCATCGGGTCGAACGTGTTGGACACAACCGACTGTTTCGAGGGGTTGGAGGCGTGCCAACTCTATTTCCGGCCCACATTGTCGTAAGTTGTAACGACATTCGCTCTCGTGGCGGAACCCTGGATGAGGAAGATTGAGGGAAGAAAGGGGATTCGTGGGGTTTATTTGTTGGACGGTCGTGGTTACAACGGCTCTACCAACGCTAGACCTTGGGGTTGAATGATCCCAGCCGCAGCTTGCAGCACAAAAGGCCAGTTTGCAATTGCCAATTCCTCAAGAGTCCACAGCTTTTACGACGGCAATTGACACGTGGTTGATGGCTTTGGTCGATCCACGAAACGATTTTGTGTGGTCAGAGTTGATCACCGTGTCAATGTCGCGCAGCAGCATTTGTAGTCGTGCTTTCGTCTTGGCCACACGATTGGACTCTCGTGGCTGTACGCACACAATCAGTGGTCCATGTGTTGACTAGGGGTCGACGGGCGGTGGTCATACTACTACCTGGGCACGCGCACGCAGCGTGCACGTTTTCGATTGGTCGGTTGATTATATTTCGCCGAGGCTCGCCGCCGACGCGCTGCCACCACGTTCAGTCGACACGCTTGCTGTGGCTGTTTACGTCTGAGTCTATATTTGTGAAACTCTCCAAGTTGGCAAGGTGCTAGCAACGCTTCTCCCCGTGAGTGTCGTACAACCAGAGGCTCTCCTCGGGAATGCTGCATGAGGCAAGGGCCAATTCACTAGACTACACCGCTTCCGAAGTGGCAGCTGGAGTAACTGTTGCAGTGGAATATGTTGGTCGACAATACGCACAACTTATTCGTCAAAACAAAGCTCGTCTGGAAGATCTTGGAAAATCCGGATACCCTCCTTGCTGTCTCCAATTGGTATCCGGCTCTTCTATGATTTTGCCCTTGTGATTGGCTGAAATCTATCGACGGATTTCGTCGAACATTTTTGAACACGTGGAACGGTGATGCGTTTTTCGAGGGGGGCATTTCCAAAGTTGCCAAGATGAACCTCCGCCTCTGGACCGCACTGCTCCTTCTTGGTGCTGCCAACATTGCATATGACGTTCGCGCCGAAGACGACGCCATGGCTGACATTGCCGACGCGTCGATCGAAGTCGATGAAGGCGATGCCACCGAGGGCTTGCATTCGTTCGACGAGCGCAATGGCCAGAGCCCGCAGATCTCTCAAGAGGTGTTTGCCCAGATGATGGAGTCCATTTCACCGGAGTGTCGAGCTGCGATTCAAGAATCTCCGGAAGATGCGAGCAAGCTGTCGGACGAATGCAAGGAGGAAGTGCAGTCGACATTGCACCGCCTCATGGGCGGCAAGCCCCGCGACCCGAACGACCCGTTGACGCCCGAGGTCTTTGACAAGATGATGAAGATCATCCCCGATGACTGCCGTGCGGAAGTGGAGGCCAACCCGAATGATGCGGCCAAGATCTCCGACCGGTGCAAGCGCCGCATCCAATCGACGTTGGAAACGCTGTTGGCGCGCCAAAAGAAAAAGGCCGAAGCGCCGCCCAAGGCCGAAGAACCCACGAAACCCAAGGGCAAGCAACGTCGAGGGAAGAAGGAACCCAAGGACAACACGAGCGCGCTCTTGATCGTGCTCGGGTTTGTCGCGACGGCGATCGCGGGCGTTGTTGGGTACGCCTACGTGCTTAACCAGAAGAATGCCGCGCTCCAAGGCGCGACGGGACCCGTGGATCGAACGACACAGAAAAAGGTGAGCAAGCACAAGAAGGAAAAGGACATGCGCCGGCAACAAGCGGCTGCCGCCGCGTCGATCAACTAGACGACGACATTGAATCAAGAGATTTTGTATTCTAATTTTTGTTGTGTCTAAAGGTCGTTGAGGACCAATTTCGTCGTCTTGGTTTGGTCGATGAGTGGCGCGGATTCTTCGTCCAGTGTGGCGGTTTGCGACGGCTGCCGCGACAAGACGACGACACCGACGACGGTCGTGACGATGGCCACGGGGTAGAGGATGACCTGCCACCAGTCTTGCATGCCATGGTCTTCCCGGAAGAAAATGACGCCGGATATCGAGCCTGCCGAGACGATGAGGACAACACATGGTGATGACGCACGCACCGCAGAGAATCAAAAATGATTCGTAGACAGCGACAACATACAACGCGTCGTACTCCTTGAGGCCGAGGTTCAGGACAAAGATGCCGCCGGCCGCGGATCCCAACGCACCGCCAAAGATCAAATACGTGCCCGTGTAGTTCCAAATGTCGCCGCCGTTGCCAATCAATTCGACCGACGTCTACGCACACGCATGCGACGCCTGCATCAAGAGGAGCGACGTTACCTTCATAAAGTAGAGATTGCCGCCGACGAGGCCCGCGAGCGCGCCAAACGCAAAGCGGCGCGTATAGCTTGCGTGTGGGAACGTGTGCACAATGTACGACATCTACGCACCAACATAAACATAACGGAACATGTGAAGAAGCCACGGACCCCAGCGCACGCAGTGATGGCGATGGTCGCGTAGACGATAAAGATGGTTTCCGTGAAGAGTGCGTAGAGTTGATCGGGTGTGTGGGTCGGTGATGCATGGTCGCCCGACATGCTCACGAGGCCACAGCCAATGAGGATGATGGAGGATCCGTGGATTACTTGGTCGGACAATTGCTCCTTGAGCACGAACGGGGAGAGCACGATATTCCAGACGACGCTGAAGCCAGCCATGGGCGCGAGCACCGACTGCGCGGCGAAGGAATAGCTCCATGCGTCAAAGACAGGGTTGAGCAGGATCACACACACGAACGCGCCGGCAAAGAGAGCAGTGTTGCCATGACGCTTGTGCGCGAGCTTCATGAGGACCTTGCCGACGGTGCCAAAGAGACTTGCGGCGAGGGAGAGGAAGATCCCAAAGAGCCAGCCATAGTACATGATCCTTGCTGCGTCGATGGAAGGAGGACGGGTTGTGGTGGGCGCCTGGGTCGCGGAGCACTACCTCGTGGAATCGAGTGAATCTCAGCTGGTGCAAAAAGTCACCTCCATTTGCACTTTCGCAGCCAATCAGGAGCGAGCACCGAGAGGTTACAAATCGCACCTAAGCGGATTTGGGGTCGTCGCCGGGGAATACAATAAATATAGAATTGACCCTCTCAAGTGCGATATATACAACGTCGAAGAGAAAGATTCAAAACGACAGGGGTCGTTACATTGAAAAAGGAATCTATTTTGAGCAAGCACAGGTCGCACTTTAGAGGACGATCCGTGGGAGTTCAGCTTTGCCACCACACTCCTCTCTGTGCCGTGCCCATCGAACGATGATTGGATATGATTCAAATCGGGGGACGTAACGCCTTCTCTCTCTCCCTCATGAGACAACAGAAGAGAGGCTGGATGACACGCAGTTTGATTGGACACATGCAAAGGGGAGCAGGACACATGAACGCAGCGCTGTCAGGTGTGCACGCTAAAAAAAGCTCGAGTGAGAGAGAGAAACGGAGTTTCTTCCCTCCTTATTGTTCACTTCGCTCACATCCTTAACTACATATTTAACTACTAAATCTAAGATTATGACAATCTTAAACATCACATCTTAGTTTACAAATGTTAACTAAAGATAACTCTGAAAAGTTAGTTTTACAGTTTAATAGTTTTACAAATATATACCCCCTACCTTGAAATCTTTTGTTTTATAGTTTCATAGTTTTCAAAACTGTAAAACTACAAAACTCATTTTTTAGAGTTTACCTTACCACCTTTTCTAACCAACTGAAATATCCCCTCTCATGTTGTGTACCAAAACTATAAAACCACAAAATAAAGTTTTCAGATGTAATTTACCAGGAAAACACAAAGAAACGCTCATCCGGATATATCCTTATTCTTACGGATCATGTTTTTGAAAACACATGTTATCACAGGTATGAATACTATCTTTTGGAGGTAGTCATTAAATATCACAGGAAAAGATGTACAGTAAATATCCGGATACATCTGCATTTATCCGGATTACTTTAAATGATTTTTAAAGATAAGATTATATAATATATATTTAAAAAATTATCAGATTGTACTGAAGGAACACGAAACGTGATAATATTCACCGAATAATCTGAAGATGAAGTATTAATATTTATTCATTCAACAGTAAAAAGTGGTCAACGAATCATTATTGAAAGACATACATGAGTAATAAATAATATCAATTTAATTAAACTAAACTTGAAATCTGTGATCAATGAAGATATATTAAAAAAACATTTTCAATATGTAATTGTTCATGGAGGAGTTTTATTTACAATATTCAGAAATTGAAAAATTAAAAAATGGTTTTGTCAACTCTGGTAAATATATAGGTGTAAAATGAATATTAAACCACCTCTTATATTTATATTTACAAATTTTATAGTATCAACCGAGAATTGGACAAAAGATAGAATAAAATACATTAATCCTATTTCTGGCATTATTACTTACATGAATGGAAATATTGAGGATATCTTATCGTATTTTCATCTGGATTGGAGGTAACTCATCTATAGTTGGTTGAATCTTTGCTCTTACTTCTGAATAATATTTATTTATTACAGGTTTTTTTTGCTTTAATAGAGATAATTTTTGTTGAATTTCTTTAAGGGGCCACGTTTCAATTCACAAATGGCACGACCAATTTGCATCCTCTCGACGAAGTAGAGTCTCCTCCTTGACACTGAGTGTTGGAGTCCACATGTCTTGGCGAGTCAAAAATCTCCAGGAATTCCCATGGGCAATTTTCTGAGTGCCACGTCACAAACCTCTATTTTCGAATACTATCCAGCATCAAATAAATTGGTAATTTTATTTTCCTTTCCTTCGAAATATAATATATTGACTGGAGTCACTTTGATTGGTTTATATTTCCCGCGTCGACTTTGATTGGACAAGTAGCAATCGTGGTGGTATTTAAATTTAGGAAGAATTTCAACAGGATACTACAATATTGTAAGGAACATTCCAATTTTAAAACATACACAAAAATAATATAATATATACCCCTCTGGAAAATATTGACCAATGACAAGAAACGCAGCGGGGGATTTCAAAACGCTGGCGTTCGAGTTCCAGGCATCTCCATGCAGAAACTCTTGGTTGACACCCAGGAAGTGAACCCCCACTTCATCTGCACCCTGTGCAATGGGTACTTCAGGCAGCCCTACACGATTCGCGAATGCATTCACACATGTACGTACTTGGCT
Organism: Aphanomyces stellatus; assembly: GCA_009835185.1. NCBI lineage: Eukaryota > Oomycota > Saprolegniomycetes > Saprolegniales > Verrucalvaceae > Aphanomyces > Aphanomyces stellatus. The sequence goes on from VJMH01007511.1 coordinate 46,717, forward strand.
CGTCATGCCTTCTCTGACACTGTGCAAAGTCTGCAAGAGCTGTATCTTCAAGTACATTGTCTCCGGCGTGAGCAACCAGTGTCCAATCTGCCAGCTCGAGTTTGGTACATACCCACTATCAGGAACAAAGACAAAGCCGCCGCAGATTGTGTACGTGTCCTGCTGGATTGTCTCTCCATGACGTGCGAATAGACAGGATCATGTGATGGAAGGCCTTGTCCGAAAACTTTTCCCCCAACTGGACCCCCAAGACAAAACAGACGGTACGCGTTGCCGTTCTTGGCATCACCTTATATTTGTTGAAGAGGAAACTTTCTACGCCAAGATAAAGTTCAAGCCGCGGAATGGCTCGGCAGTCACGAATGGCAAAGACGCCAAATTTAAACGCTTGAAGGGGCCGCCAGTGAAGATGATTCTTCGACCTGTCATGAGGTATGCTCATGATATGCTACACAATGGTACGCGAACGATATGTAGCACCTTGCAGGCGACAGGCCCACCCCCGCGCACGAAGGATATCACATTTGCATGGAAATTGCCTGACAAACACAGAGTACATTGCCACGTCGGTCGTGCGACCGGCATTCATCGATTCGTGTAGGTGTCGGACTTGAAATTATGTTTGCGCAAAATGCTGGGGAAGAAGAACGTCCGCGTTGTCCTGGGTCAATTGCAGATTCGATGCAAGGACAAAATCCTCGGGAAGGAACATTCGCTCCAATTCATCCAACGGACCATGTGGAAGAAGGCGACGCCAATCGAAATGGAATATCGTCGCGTGGATGATTCGACGTCGACATTGGATGCGTACGGGCCAGACGCCCCTGGGTTTAACGAGCGCGATATTTAATTCAGCTAGAATTCTGGCCGTGGTGTTAATCTGGGGACAGTCCACAGGAAAACGTGATGGATAGATTTCAAATTTGGTCGTGAAAGCTCGACTTTAGTTTGGCACAACCACTTCTTTTTCGACTAACGTAACAGCGCGTGGAAGTTGAATGACCCAAGAGCAAACGATATAGAGACTCAGTAATAGGTCATAACGAAGATTTCGATGATGGGATATGCATCACGATGTCACGCATGCCTAATGTTCATGGATACGTGCATACGTCGATGACATGTATCTTGTGTCTGCCCCGCCGATGCAGGGCAACTGCGTTTGCCTTTGAAGAGCGACATTTGAGATTCCGGATAAAAGAGCATCCGGATAAAGTGCTCTCGGCGAACACAGAGAGTGTGAAGAAGCAAAACGGGATCGGGCACCGAAGTGGAGACCATGAGCAGCGCCAGCAGTCGACTCAAGGACGTCGACCGCACCCTCCATCAACTGAATGATTTTGCGTCTGTCAAAGATGTTGACGTCGACAAAGATACGATCGAAAGCGTTGTGCTGGCCCTTTTTAGGCGCGCAACAAGATGTGTGGCAGAATCGCGCGTTGCAGCGGAACTGTGCTGCAGCCGTCTGTTCCACGGAAAACAAAAAGGATCTGCTCTAACTCTCTTGGACATCATGCAGTTTCAGGACATGGGTTCTGGCAAGACGTTCGGCACCTTGCTTTCGTTACTGTTGGATCACTTGTTGTCGTTCCTCAGGGATTTGCATGACCCCTTGAAACACGCTATTTCAGGGCACGTTGAACGTATTGTGAATGTTTCGTGCACCATTCTTGCAACCAACACGTTGTCTTCGAAGTGCCGAAGCACCGCCGGCGAATTAGCGAAGTATGTAGTGAAAAACTATTCCCCCCCCTCGACAAGCATTCAAGTGCACTCGCTCGTTGATCGCCTGATGAATGAATTGAAGTCGTCCAAAACCACACAGACCGTGAAAGGAGTCATATTGGAGTTTTTAGGTGTCATCTTGCGGAAATATCCCGAGGAAACGTCGTCATGTCGGGAAGTTGTCCGTCAGTGGATTGAAACAGCTTTGGAAAAACAATTTTCAAGCAATTCCCCTGGTAATGGACTCCCAATTCCAACGGCGTCTAATATTCTTGACAAAGATATGCAAATTATCAGCGGTTCCTTTCTTTGCTTGACGGAAATTCTTGTTGGGGAAACGTACGACAAGGATAAACGAGATACCCTGTTCACGTACGTTTGAAACTGCAAGAATACAAATAATCGATGTGTTGGTTAGATGGATCCACATGACTTTGGCAACGTCTATGGCAGGGAATTTGTCCCGCCTAGCAATCGTGAAATCTTGTCTTGTCCTCTTAGGGAAACACATGCACATGTTTTCGGAGAACATTCAATCTGGGGACCCCTATCAATTTTATTCACTGATTTTGCATTGTTGCTCGAGCTCCAACAAAAAAGTACCACTGTATGTTTTCATATTGTTTAGAAAACTCTAGATCCGCAAACCTGCGTTCGCTTGCCTTGACAGCGTCTTTGAAATCATTGCAGAAGGACTGGTTGTAGATGTTGCTCAAAACAAAAAGCATTTCAATCGATTCCTCAAAGATTTCCTCTCGTGTCTAACTGAAAAACTCAGCGATGACAAGGCATCTATTTCATTGGCCGGTCTTGGAAATTTTGCGTCAATTATTCCAGCTTTTATGGGGGTGGAAGCACTGCCTAAAATTCATGCCCGTTTGGTGAAATATGGTGAGGATATCATGGCCATGCGTGATGGTCTCAGGTTCAAGTGGCTCCTGCTTTGTCGTTACACGACATGCTACGGTCGTTTTGTTCAAAAGGTACCAATGTTCACATTGAGGAATTTATTAGAAGTATACTTCACCTTAGTTGCAATCTCCAAACACATCGGTTCAAAATTTTGCCGTATCTTTGGTTTGCAGAATTTTAGACACGTATCCAACGAGTGCAATTTATATTAAGGTCCAAGCCGAGCTGGCGCTGCTATCCATCTGGAGTGCATTTCCCGACGCCGAAACAATGCGTAGAATTATGCAGCATGGGATGCTACTTACAATATCCACCCAAGTCAACCCATCGCCAACAGTACCGCAATTTTTCAAAACATCAAATAATTTTTAGTAGGAGATCTTGTACCACCCAGATACCGGACTTCCAGACACACGGTTTCTGTATGAATACGAAATTCTTTGGCGAAATTGTTTGCAGCGCTTGAAAGGGACACCGTTGGGCAAATTGATGGTAGACGTAATGATGGAGACAATTTTAGATATATTGGGGCGTCTTGATCTTCGATATCGACTCAAGGCAGAAAAAACAGCCCAAGATACATCTGAATATGAAGTAAATTAATTTTGCAAGGTCGTTTAATTCTATCACCTGATATAGCCGCTTGTGCGTCGAGATCAAACAATTGCACTGAACATGACCGAATTTTGCGAACGATGGCTTAAGTCAGTGAATCATCTCTTTCAACCATGGGTAGATTGTGGATTTCTTGGCTCTTCGTTAATTTTATTCTAGATCCCCCGTTTTATCAAATGGATTTTGACGAACTCAAAAGAGCTGCCCTTAATATCAGCATTTTACAGATTGGCAACAGTTATTTCGGATTCGCTGACTATTGAGCTCTCCATAACTAAATCTCTTTGCGACGAATATGTAGAGTTTGTTTTGGACGTTTCCACTGCCATGAAACAATACCGTGACGAATTGCTGATAACCACCTCTCTCTTTGTTTTGGCCACTCCTGCGCAATTAGTCAACTTTTCGTCTCTTGTTCCTGCATTGAAACAAGCTTTGATCCTTGGTGTATCCCATCACGACACTGCCGTGGCGGCTCTTTCTACGTTGAAAAAGTGGCGCCAAGTACAACCTGATGTTATTGTTCCATTCTACCCCGCACTCTTACCGCTATTCGCACCATATTTGAACGATGCAAACGAAGGAACAATATTTCAAGTTCAAGTGTTGCGCTTTCTAGGCAGATTGGGTGGTCACTGTCGCTTTGTTGTTGAAGATAGGGAACCAGATGTACACAATTCTGCTCCACTTGATTTTACTTTGACTTTGGACAGAGTGCACGCAAATATTTCACTTGAAGATCTTCTGCATCAAACAATGGAGTTAGCTTTGGCTAGTATTGACCGCGCAGTTAAGTCTTCTGCTTGTGAAGCTTACCATGCTATGATATTGTACTTGTGCGGCAAAACAGCTACATTACCTCGGTCTCAGAATAATGCAAGCGAAAAGTCTGTCTACTATAGCCATTGGGAGGCCATCTTTCCATCGCTACTGAAGCTGGCAGCAGATTCTGATACTATTACACGGTCTCTATTTGACCCCCTTTTATCTCAGCTCGTGCGCTGGTTCAGTGGAATATCGTCGATCTACCCATTTGAAGCGCAAAATTTTCTTGATACTCTCATTCATGGACTTTCAAGTGTTGATAATGGCGGCATTCGTGATTTATCTGCAAAATCTTTAGCTACATTTCTGAAGTATGCGGGGAAGCAACCTGCTAGCTCGCTTTTTTCTGCCCATTCTTTGTTCGAGCGATTGTTTGCATTATGTTGCCACCCATCGATTACGTACCGTTTGGGTGTCGCTTTGGCCATCGAACACATGTACAGAGATTTTCGCGAAGACCAAAACATGGTTGATGTTTACGTCTTGACGATTACAAAACACTTGCTACTTGCCTTGAAGACGGAAAAATCAAACTCTTTAGCACCCTTACAACTTGCACTGGATCATATGGAGAAAATTATCATGAAGTGCGCGAGCATTCTTCAAGCAGAAAACACCCTTCGAATCGAATTGGGTGGACCCGAATGCCTCAGTTTGGAAAGTTTCACAACATGGTTGTTTTCTAATATTGCAAGTTCCACTCCAACTTTTCGAAAGCGATGTTTGAGCCTATTCGTGTCTTTATCTCGAATGGTCGGTTTGACTGGGTCATGTAAAGAATGGCTCAAGAAATATTTGAAATCACACTCCATGGTGGAGCTCCTTGATATTTTTGCCCCGCGAGAGTTAATTACTTTCTGTTTTCAAGCTGGAATGAAAAGCGTGTGGTACGACACATTAGCAGCTTCAATAGAATGTTATGTCTGGGCATGTACTCCAGCATTGGGGAATCAAAGTTTAATTGCTGATTCGATTCTCTTCGACAATACTCAACAAAGGAAACGCGGTCTGGACCCCACTGAACAACTTCATGGATCTCATCGAGTACTCGCTGCAGCTACAACATTTTTGTCCTCAAACGATCGCCCCTCCCCCTCGCGTAATCGAGCATTCGAAGGAATTTGCCGGTTGATAACCGTGGCACTTGAACATGCCTCTCTTGTGCCTGTCTTACACAATCAAATTTTGCAATCGTGCCTTCTTAGTGACGAATTTCTTCGACTCGTCGTCCTGGCTCGAATCGATCCCAAAGAAGTAAACCTTCTCGAAATGGCTGATACATCAACGTGGGTAAATCTCTGTCGAGAATTTTTGAAGTGCCCCCAGCTAACATTCGCCAACACTTTGAACAAATACATAATAACATCGCCGTCGTATGCTTATTCCAACTTATTCTCCATGAATGTTGATCTGGCAGCACGAATTTGTAGTGTATACTATGAGGTTAGTTCAAAGTACAGTGATCTCACTCACAATCGTTGCTTAGCTCAATCAAATTAAATACTGGCCGTCAGCCCAGCAGCAACAAATAGCTCAGGAATTCGCAGCATTGGCGATAGATATGAAAAGGACAACCACGTTAACACCGTTACAAGATGAAATTGCGCGCTCTGCTATGCAGGTTTGTTATGACCGATTTGACTTTCTAACTATTCATGTAGACTGCTTTAGAGCTTGGATGGAAACTTGTGAATTTTATACTGCAAGACACGACTGAAAATTATTTATTATTCAAGCCAACATTTGATTCCGCACTATTGGACCAATCGATTTGGTTCGAGGTAGTAAGTGGCTTAATGCTTCATATCCAACGGCATCCCAATTTTGTGCACATTCTTCATACTATTCTCCAAGAAAATGTAAAACCAACAGACTCTCTGGCTCCATTTGTTGTTGAATTTGCGAACTTCGCCCTAAGTTCAGAAAACTCGGAACAATCGTTGGTTGTTGGTACACTACACCAAATTCTTTGTAATTTCAAATGCGACGTGTCTTTGAACCTGTCAGATTGTGCCAACCGAGTTAAGAGCCTTCTTATGGATGCATTTAAATCAGCAAGCCTTAAAACAGAGGTTATGCAATGCATTCCAGATTTATTGCATTTTTCCAGCCAATATACTCAACCACTTGTTGAAGGAATATCTCATCTCATTGTCCATGACTTCCCTTTGAAATCGAGTGATGTTCCAAAAGATACATTGGCGTTTGAGACATTTGAATTACTCTTTCGATCATTTTTGATGGTTGTCGTAAAAAGCGGACATGTTGAGTTCCTGAAAACACTTTTTCAAAGTTTCAAGGAGAAAAAAGAGCACATATTTTACTTCGATATACAAGAAGCTCTTGGTTCATTTTGTTTCGAAATGCCAAGCACTCGTGTACTTGATTCATGCAAACAAATATTATCGATGCTTTTTGATTTTATGTTGGAAGAGTATACCCGAACTATATTGCTGCGACAAGTATTTGTTCCTTTAGTCAATCGATTGAACGAGTCTGAAACAGTCAAACTTTACTCAACTGAGATTTTTGGCACATCGGTAATTCAGTATCTCATGACGATTGTAACGAATGATACGTCATCTACAATTTCAATTACACTTGCTTTTGGGGCGCTGGAAGTTTTGTACGAATGTCTGTCGGGGGATGCCATTCGGCAATTGATAAATCCTGTGTTCGCACCAGCTCCAGCCAAAGGAAATGAATTGACAATGCGATTGTGCAAAACTGCAAGCCAAAAAATTTCTTCACCTGATCAGCAATCAGCTGTTGCGGCGTACCGTTGCTTACTCGTTACTGTGCGAAAAACGCAAACCCAGGAAAAATTTTACACGCAGCTTTTGTTTGCAGATTCAATTTGGCCAAAAATTATGGATGAAACTCGAACTTACAGTTTCGAGACTCAAACGAATTCGTTTTCAAAGAGCTTCCTATCTAATTCCAACAAGAAGTCGAAGTGGAAACATTCATTCAAAAATATCGGTATTTCAACGCAATTTTTGGAGGGCAGCAGCCTTAGCCAATCAGTTAGCTCAACTTCCGCAGTTGACTTAGAAACTGCTATAATTGAGAGCGAAGACGACGAAACTTTGGAAATGGACATTTTAAATATGCATCCATGCATGATTCCATTGATGCAAACAATAAAGACTATGGAAATATTATTTGAAGGCCAGTGGACCGCGTCGCAAATGCCTGGATGGATTGAAAAACTATGGTTCAATTTGACAACGAACACGTCCTCTTCTGTTCGGCTTTTTTTGTGTAAAGTTGTACTAAATCGACCAGCACTATTCAAATCGTACAGCGCGAAATTTGTGGCCCCTTTGGTAGATTTGATGTTAAATGTCCCCAAGATTGACGAATTCCATTACATTTTACGTGACGTCTGCCATTTGCTACTGGATACGTGGGATGTAGAAACAGTGGACACGGACCTCTCTCAATTTGTCAATCGATTGATTACTGTTTCACCAAATACTTCAACAGCTATTCTTCGAGACAATCTGTATATTATCGAATCGTTTTTGTCACGATACCCTTCCCAGTGCAGATTTATCGATATGGATGCAATTGTGCATATGATCAACACTTTTGGCGAGGGCAAAGAAGAAACATCAAAACATGTTTCTGGCATGCAAATTACAGCTGTGTTGCTAAATATGGCGTTCATAAGCCCCCAGCCAGTAAATTCATATGAATATTTGATCCGCAATTGTTGTTCTCGATTGGAGATGGCATTACTATCCCGAATGACTTCAACACATAAGACTACTCCACAATTAGCAGCTGATATTGCTGGTATATTGCTCAAGTTTATACACTCTACGACATTTCAAAGCTCGATTGAGATGCAGCTGAAATCATATTTCCAAGAGAGCAAGCCCGACCGATTTCTATTATGCCTCAAACAAGTAATGGCAAATTTTCCAGCCATGTTGGATGAATCCATGCTGAATCGTCTAATGTCTATTTTACCACGGATTTGGATTCAAGATTCATTGTCCTTGTGCACCCTGGATATTCTATATTTGTCATCACTTCCCGAAGCCGAATTATTTCGATGTGTTCGCCATCACTTGCCGCGCTTGCTCCGACATAACAACACAGAAGTTCCTCTTCGGCTATTGGATTTGGTGATCAAATTATGGCCTGGCCTGCCTGACGAAAACAAAACGGCCTTGTTAACTGGAGAATCATCTGTTATTTTAGCCTTTGAATCCGAGCTTTGTCACATGAAAGTTTTGGATTTCCTTATTACAACCAATAGGTTGGATATACCCAGTGTACATAAAAGTCTTTTGCAAGGTTTAACGGATGCAAATATTCAAGTTCGTGACAAATGCTTCGAGTTCTGGGAGACACGTTTACCTGGATCATGTGATCAGCGATTGTTGGAACTGTTTTCTACTATGTACCATCAGCAAACGACAGAAGAATGGGTTCGATATGCTCCAAGAATGTGGTTAGCACTTTGCTCAAGTTCCGTCGAAAATGCTCAATTATTATTCAACAATGCACTGTCGTCAACTGCGTCATTTGAGCACATGCAAATTGACACTGCTTGGGAGCGTCGCACACAAACGGTTCTCACTCCAATGTTTTCTCAAGATGCTCAGGCTTTGCAAAGCCAACCTATACAACTTTACGAAGCCGGAGTGATAAAAGCCACACAAGACCCAGTCTGGTCACAAACTCAATCCCAACATTTTTCGTCCACGCAAGAGTCTACAACGGCCCTCAGGACTTCCCAGGGTATTTTCCTTTTATTGGCCTAAATTAATGTAATTCGATATGTAGGAACAAAAAACACGAGATTTTCCAAGTCAATAGACGCGTCTCTCGACGAATCCGAGGATAGGACTAAAACGTTTTTCCAAGATCGGGCGTCGCGCGCGAAACGTTTTGAGTTGGCAAAGCTGCAACAAGAAAAACATAAAGGAACTTCGGTATCACTTTTTCGTGAATATCGAGTTGGCGAATTTCCTGATATTCAAATTCCACGCATGGATATTATTCGCCCATTGGTTGCTTTAGCATCTTCGCATGCAGGAACCGCGTCATTGCTATTTTCATCCCTTCTTTCGGCCATCCTACCTACACTACCAGCTTCGACTCAATTGCAAGTCTTTACTCAAATCGAAAACCTCTTGGAACAATCGCAGCAGAATTCATTTTTTGTGTCAAGCTTACACCAAGCGTATTTGACACTTTTACGACATCCGTCAACGTTGATGCTTGCCCCTGATGTGATTGGGGCTACCACTATATCAAGCAGAAATTTTGTCTCAGGGCAGCGCATTTTAGAAGAAATTTTGATCAGGGCCACGGACGATGCCATATTGTTACAAGCTTGGAATCAACTGCACCATGTACTTCAAATGGTACATAACGAGCCATACTTAATTGCAGTGTCTTCGCAAAATTGTACAGTACCAGAAACAAGTTTAGCGCTTGAAGCACAATTGAAAGGTGATATTGTTGCAGCATTGAAGCTGTATAAAGATACTGAAGACAAGTACGAAACCATGGACGGTGCAATCAGTGTTTCAGTTACTGAGCGGCAGCGATGGAAGTCCGAGCAATATCAATGTTTAGAGATTTTGAATAAGTGGGACGTTCTTCTTGAAGACGTTCAGACTTTGAATTTATGGCAACAAAAGGAGCCATTTCTAGAAAAACACATGGAATACTTTCTAGAAGCTTCGATTTCTCAAAATGAAAAGGAAGTATTGAAGTCAGTTCTCTCTGAATGCCAGCAAGACAATGACAAAGAAAAATATATCCTCAGTCGCTTTCCAGATCTTATGTGCTGCATTAACCTCCAATCTCAATTATTCAATGAAACCCAAGCGGTTGTCGAGCATTTTTACACCACTTGCCTGAATCAATGGAACAGCATGCCTGTAGCTCATCAATATCGCCAACTCGAACGATTGCCGAATATTGTATATTTGGAAGAGATTGCTAGATCTGTGAAGTCTCAAGATTATGACCTAAGCACAATTATGAAGTGGCAGCCTATTTTGCCTTCGCTACAAGAAGATAACTTGAAGACGTGGTCATCATACAATTTAATTCGAAATCTTGGGCTTGATGTTTTTGTTACAACGATGGGAAATGTCCACCGCCTTGATGATATGACCCAAAGAGACATTGCAGCCATTCGCGTTCATGTACGATTTTTTCTAGATTGAAAATGTATAACGCGATTGATTAGACAAAGTTGTCTTATGCTGAAGCAGCAGTGGAGTACAATGTATTGGCACTAGCAGGGCGACTCCTAACTGAGTACCGTTCAATTTGCAACGAAGCAAATTTACCCAAATTAAATATTCACATGGTTCGTGTATATGCAGCTCAAGTATCAAGACTAGCCAACCGGCAGCTCCAAGCTGCAGTAAATATTGACGGAGATGCTCGACAGCGCATATTGACTCAAGTTTCAAATTATTATGGAGCGCTGACACGACTGTTCGAAAATGAAGAAGTACTGGATTTCATCCCCACGATGCCACATGCCTCTCAAGTTGAGTTATACAACTGGCAGGCACGTGCTCTGAAAGAATCATCAGATTTTCATCGCGAGCATGGTGACGCAGCCCTGGCTGCCAAACTTGAAGTGGAGTCGTTTGAAATTTTAAAATACCAAACTGCCAAGTGCACAGAGATAACTTCGATGCATTTTGTGTTTATCGAATATCTCGATAAATGCATCGAGCGCTCTCCGGCAGCGACACACTTTGTCGAACAATTTGTTCACACTGTACTCTTTGGTATGTCAATGGCCGATAAATCTTGCTCAGGTTATTTCCCCCGTCTTTTGGGTCTTGTAAAGGAACATATTGTCTTACTCCCAATGCTAAAAGAGAAGTTGAAAACCGTGCCATTGTGGACTTGCTTACATTGGTCAGCTCAAATTATGGCACTCATTGAAGAGCATTCGTCGCCTTTTGGTGACTTTATTTTAACACTTTTACAACAGGTTAATAATATCGTCTTCATTACAGAATTTTAAATCTTTGTAGATGGCTACGGAATACCCCAGAGCATTGTACTATGATTACAGACAATCCCGTGAGTCAATTCCCGACGTTGAATCAAACGTTCGCTTCCATCGCCTGTCGGCATTGTTGACAGATGCACAATTGGACCAATTTGTTGCTGCCTTGCAAGGGTACTATCCTCCTCCCCCACTTCTATTCGTCACTGAAAATTGTAGACTTCATCACCCAGAAATTCGATTTAAGGAGGCCTTGCGGTACTTGACAGAGGTGGTGGACACGAAATCCCCCGGTGAAGCCTCTAAAATCATTGCCACGACGATGTCGAAGTTGCTCGATGAGAGCACCACAATATTAGGACAGCGAATTGGATCGTACAATCGACAGTGGCTACAAAAGAACAGAAAACAAATTGAAACAATGTTGGGAACTCAAGGCCAGCTCACGTCAAAGGCAACCCTCCAAACAGCGAAAGGATGGCTCAGCCAAAGTTTCCAAGTCATGCCTGGAAAATATGGCATTGACCGTCAATGGAAGTCCAACTTGTCGGATTTTTCGGACTGGTTGGTGCAGCTAGACCCTGTCAATTTCCGCATCGAGCTCCCCGGACAATACACAAAGCGTAAACAATCTGAACTTCAGGACGACAATTTATAGTGACTTAGGTTGGGCAAAACCTGATCCATCGACGCATACATATATTTTGAGTTGTGACCCACAACTAATGGTATTACCATCGAAGCAGTTGCCCAAGCGAATTGCTTTCCATGCGAGTGATGAAAAGACGTATTTGTTTTTGGTCAAGGTGTGGATCATACACATTGTAGACTTGGCAACGACCTTACATCGTTATTTCGTAGGGTGGAGAAGATTTGCGCTTGGACCAACGCATTGAGCAGCTCTTTGATGTAATGAACTCGATCTTGCAGCAAAATGCGCATTGTACACAACGACACTTGATGACTCGAACGTACAAGGTGAGGCAAACACTGTCGTGCCGTTTGAGATTGTACAATGACAAGTGACGTTTAGGTGATTCCCATGACTCAAACGATTGGACTCGTCGAATGGCTCCAAAACACAACCACTTTGAAAACAATCGTCGAGGAGGAAATGACTGTGAAAAAGAAAGTGAATTTGCTCCAAACAGCCCCAGGACAACTCTACGAAGGATTGTGGGCGAAGCAACGAGGCAAAACATACGGCCAGAAGATTGCATGCGCCCCCGAAGCGTCAGTGGCCCAGACATTATCAGACGCACATGCCTTGCTCTCACCCGATTTTCTACGACGCCGACTTGTCTCCATGGGCAAAACTACAGAAGCCTTTTTCAAACTTCGAGAAACCTTCGAGGCGTCCCTTGCGTCGTTTAATGGCTGTGCGTATGTTCTTGGCATTGGGGATCGCCATTTGGACAATTTCCTCTTGGATCAAACGAGCGGCGCCGTTGTCGGCATTGATTTTGGCATCAGTTTTGGGTCGGGTGCGAGCATGCTGCCGGTGCCTGAACTGGTCCCATTTCGATTCACGCGGCAACTTCAAGGTGTGATGCAACCATACAATGCAAAGTTGCTCTTCCAGCAAGATTTGGCCGCTGTCTTGGACGCCCTCCGTGGGCAACAGCAGCGCATCGACAGCGTCATGCGCGTCTTTTTAAATGAGCCGTTGCTCGAATGGCAAGTGCCCGTGAAGAAGACGCAAAAAGGCGAGCACGAGTCGGCGTCGACCATGTGGATGCCCCAGCTCAAGATGGATTTGGCACGGCGCAAACTGCGCGGCGAACATGTTGTCCACATCCTCCACGACGAATTGCAATTGAATGCTCATGTTGCACCAGTGCTGAACCGCTTTCACCAAATCCTCCCGGCGCCGTCTGATATCTTAAAGCACAGTGTCTTGTCGCCCGTTGACCAAGCCAAGGCGTTGATTGATGTTGCGACGAACCCAAATGTACTGGGTCGCATGTTTCATGGCTGGAGTCCATGGGCGTAGTAATGCCTTATCTCTATTGTGCTAATACAGTTGTGCTCCGTAAACATGTTGGATTGGTTGTACTTGTTAGGCCTGAATTGTGAATTCCCACCAACAATGCAAGATGATATATCAAGCGAAACTCATCAGAATTTGAGCCAATTGAATTACAATCTCGCTGCGGGTGCATGTCACCTGCGGTTCTATGGTTGCCGTCGTCGGCCACGCCCCCATTTACCCATGGTCTGCCCAACAGAGCTGACGCCTCGAGTGTGACGCGGGGGCAAACGAGCTGCCATCGCCAATGTCACAAGTCGATTCTGGGGACCGTCGACGGGTTCACTTCGTCCACCAACGAAGAGACCGAAACAACAACAGCACCAACCGTCTGTAGAAGAAACAGAATGAATCACTTGGCACAAGGACATGCGATTGAGAAGGTCGAGGATGCCCTGTGATTCTCCACAGTACATCATGAACACTACAAGATGTGATGCGCGTTCACTTATGTGATACTTGTATTGGCCAATGGAGTTTCAGTAATTCAGTTCGAACCAATGAACACAGCGTCCGTTACAATTTTCAGCCAATGCGATTGAACAGAATTACAAAATGCTTGGACTCCGGATTATTTCAGGACGTGACGGCACTCGTGCGACAGAGGGGACACGAATGATCGCGGGCGATCCACGGAATCACGCAGTCGCTGTGGAAGGCATGGGTGCAAGGAAGTGTGATGACATCGGTCGCGTCACACTCACAGAGGCAGATGGCGCAATCATCGAGGTATACTTGCGACGACGGAATCACGCCAAAGGACCGGCGTTGTTGGAGAAGCGAAAGAAGGCTTACCGTGAGGCGGCGGTCGTCTTCTCGGTGCTGCAGCGGCATGGCGAGGAAGGCGTCGATGTGGTCGACAATGTCGAGGAGGCGATTTGTCTGCCGACCGTCGTTGGGATAGTAGACGGCAGTGTATGCGAGGAGCGCGAGCCGGACTTGGAGGCACGCGCGGAGAAAGAGCTGGAGCTTGAACTTCCTCTCGCCGACGATACATCTCGTGTCTTCGACGAAGCGCTTCTTGGGAAAGTCTATGTGCGCGACTGGCGCGAGGAAGCCCGCGAGGACCGAATTCGTGCGGCGAAAGCTGCGCACAAGTTGCTTGTGGAGCCGGTGGCATTCCGAGTAGCGACGATCGACGACCCACCTCAGCCCAGGCTTGGTGATTGTGTATTGATAGATGGTGTACGGATTGCCGCCACCGCGCAGCCCGGCTCGGGACGGATGGACCGTGAGCGTCAAGGACTTGAGTGAGTCGTCAAATGTCTCCTTGAGGCGCGCCAGCCATATTGGTCGTGGGTCCATTGTGACGTCCAAGAAGGAGAATGTGTATGCGCTCGAATTCGTGATCCGAAACGCCCGAGAAAACGAGAATGTCTAAAAATAGATGGTACCTGTGAAACATAATACCTTATTCAAAATTGGCCAAACGTTCGAGCTATTTTCACTCATTTTTGAGACTATTTTGGTGAATTGAACCAGTTTCAAAATATTAATTTAAGGAGATTTGAGGAATCGTTTGAATGTGCGTGACGGCGGCGTGCAACATCGCGAGGGCGAATGCTTCCTGGCCGACGGCGAATCGGTCCGGGAGGAACGCATCCATTAGTGCAATGTGCGACGCCAAGTGTCGACACGCGGCAGGACCCGCCATGACAACCACATATGCGAGCAGCGGCGCCAAATCGTCTGCCGTCCTAGGGCCACGGGTCAGCGACAATCGAAGTGCAACGTCTTACACATTGAGGGATTCCACTAGCACGCCGTCTTGCGCCATGTAATGAACCTTGATGCATTGGTCAATGCCTTGGCATGTGCGTGCGACACACGAAATCTTGGCCGACGGCGTGCGCAGCGACGGAAGAGCGGCAAAGACGGCGGCCGCGGCGGTGTAGTCGAGTCGAAAGCGTGCTTTGATGCCGCATATTTCAAGCAACGACGCAGTAGCGCGAAGACGTGCCGTTGCCGCAGCCAAGAAATCGTCGACGGGGCGGTGGACGGCGGCATATAGCCCGTGGAGCGTCGATTGCAGATGCAAAAAGAGCGCGTCTTCGACAGCTTCCTGCACGAGGACGACGCACGTGGGGGCGAGGAAGGGGTACTTGTACTGGATGACTTGCACCATGAGCTCTCCGAATTCCCACACGTCCATGGCGGCGCGGTCGAGGTGGAGCTTGTCGTCGTCGGTCATGAAGGACGATGGAGGCTGCCCAGGTTGACCGTAGAGAGCATCGAACACGCGCGCAAATTCCATCAGCACCATCGCGAGCGAGTGTTGAAGCGGTCGCATCAACGTGGACCCGGCAACGGGGGCAAGGAAGATGCGCGCGAAATGGTCTACCACGCGCGCGGCAACATCGGGCGGCGGAACGTCTGAGGACATGGAGGAGATCGACTTCATGGAACTCACAAACTCGACGTCGACAAACTGCGCGGCGGCTTGACGTTCGACCGTCGGCAGGTTCGCAAACAGCGCGGCAAAGACACTTTGACGGGAGCGCATCAGCGGCCGCCGCAACGGACGTGTCCGCGCCGTGTCCACGACATGCTGCACAAGTGTGAGGCGCATGTCCATCCGTCGAAGCTTCGCGAGGAAGATGTTGTCGACTTCTTTCCGAAGGCTCTGGAGCGTGTCTGCGTTATACCGCCGCTTGATGTCTTGACGGGTGGGGACCGACATCGCGCGGACGCGGGGGTGCGGGGATGGGCCAAGGTAGATGGTCTCATTGTTGGGCAGATGCATGAGTTCCTCCTCCAGGAAGAAATCACTCTCGTGGGGGGTCGCCAGTGACTCGAAGCTGGATTTGAGCATGACGCCGAATGATCCTCATGTTCTGCTGCGAGAAAGCAACCGTTGTTGGAGAAAAACGTTATTTAAGCGACAAACGACCAACACTCCGACGTGGACACGAGTAAAACGCACGTTTTTCATCTTGCAATCACCCCAACAATTCGCCGGCTTCCCTCACCTGTGGACTCCTTTGGAGGGCACATGGCCGAGATCGACAGCATGAACATGTTGCGCAAGCCCACATGGAGTGGCGCTTTTGGTTCTGGAGGACCTCCCTGTGTCATTCGGGGGGGCATGGGTTGATGGCTTTGTTCCTTTGTCCACATTGCTGATGTTGCTACAATGTGGTGCGGCTTCAGCTGGCAGGCACAAGGCTGGGAGCTCTCATCTCGCTATGGACAAGTTGGTCTCCTCCTGCCGAGCCTCGAAGGAACTCGCGCGCTTGGTCCGCCGCGGAGTGCGCGACATGGTCAATCGGTCGGTTGCTCTGCGACAACAGAATGCGAGTGTTGGGCAGTATTTTAAACACTGAATTCATGAATAGCTTACATTTTGTATGCCATAATAAAACACTTCCCATTGCTCGCCGCACTGACTCCGCTGTGGTGGATGCCTCTGATTGGCTCAAACAAATTTTCCTGCGATGTGATTGGTCATAAGAGATGTCGTTGGGATTTCGAGCGTTTTGTTCCCAGAACCCAACGCGTGCGCTGCGCGAGACGCCATAACCATATCTCCCCCGTCCGATTCCGCCGTCGGTCGCAACATGACGACTATCTTCGACTCGTATGACGAGGAATACAAGAGTTTGGCGCAGTCCATCTCGTCCAAGATCAGCGAGATATCCTCCTACGAAGACGCCCCAGGTAGGCCCTGATAATGGCGGACGACTGACTGAATGCATGGCCGTAGACAAGAAGCGCACGGCGATTACCCACGTGAGCGACCTCCTCACCCAGGCCTCTCAGTTGGTACGGCATGTTGCATGTGGCGTCTCTTATTGTGGGTAGATTCAACAAATGGAACTGGAAGTGCGCAGTTTGGACGCCGCGACGAAGCGTGAGTTGTCCAAGAAAGTCGACCAGTACAAGAAGAGCCTCAAATCCCTCGGCGAGGATCTCAAGACGATCAAAGAGAAGGAAGAAAAGGAAGGTCTCTTTGGAAATGCCGAAGCGCGCAATCGCATGGCGGGTGCCACACAAAAGTACGACCCACTTTAACGTACTCGTGGCGCTCACGCCGTGTCGGTAGACTACAGCAGACTGGGGACCGCATCAAAGCCGCGCACCAAACGGTCCTCGAGACAGAAGAAGTTGCGATTGGCATTCAGGACGAGTTGGCCCGCAACCGAGAAAAATTGGATGCGACGCACAACAAGGTACCTGGTCTCGTCGGCGGTGTGTGCTCATCATGGCCAGGTGAAATCCGTGAACGACATGTCGCGCTCTGGCGCGCGCATCCTTGGCCGCATGAGCGCGCGAGACAAGCGACAGAAGCTGATCCTTTACGGCGTCATGGGCTTCATGGTTGTCGCCATCCTCATCGTGCTGTTTTCGACCATCTTTGGCAAGTAATTTTATAAGCCCCCCGCCTAATATTATACGCTTTCGGGCTCCCTTTTGAATAACCTTGGACGGTGTATGTCGCGGTGGATAATAAAAACGACGAATCTTATTTTCTTCGTTTATATTTTATTTTAATGTTCATCCAACGCGCGCACAAAATACAAAATTCGACCGACCGCCTCAGACAGCAAAACGCTCGTTCTTCTCATGCGAATGCCGCAGTACTTTTTCCTCGTTTGTTGGGACTGGGTTGGAACGCTTCAAGTCGACGCGCCGGACCTTCTTGGCCACCAGTTGAGCATGGGCACTTGACTTGTGCAGGCTCGCGTATCCGTTTCGACGTGCACGGACTGTGAGCACCAGAAGCGCCGTGAGTCCAAAGATGCACGCGGCGACGACGAGCACTTCAAAGGCAAATGGGGGGAGAAATTTGAAGCTCGGGTGGGGTGCAGTCGCGGCTTTCTGTGGCCCTCCGTCGAGAGAGCTGCTTCCTACGACAAACGTGGGTTCGTGGTCTCATATAGGTCGCAAGAGGGATATACCTGACTGGACTTGCAAACTATCGATGAGCGTCCATTTGTCTTCCGTCACCGCCGCCTGCGAGAGGAGAAGCTGGTACGTTGCACTTTGGTCGAGGTTGAAGTCGCAGACCCTAGACATGGGTCGGCGACGGACATGTGTGCCAAGGGTTCACGTACCCATTCGCATTGCACTTGTTCTGGGGGGCAACTTGGACTTGCATTTGGATCAACTTTTTTTGGTACGGCCCGGCAACGGGTTTGTCGACGGCTTGGACGATTTCAATCGGTTCGAGGGGCGTGTCGATGTTGAGCATCGCATTGAGCTGCTTGATCCCTTGGTGACTCGCTTCACTCAGCCAAGCGCAGTCCTTCGAGTCGCGGAGGGCATGGAGGCATGCAGACGCCGAGGATGAGAGCGTGACGTCGCTCATTTCGAAATGGAAGATGCGTCGAAACGGATCGAAGAAGAGAAGCTTGGGTGTGCTCGGATCTTGGAGGGGTATGGTTATCCGGACGTTTGGGATTATCCGGATACCAGCTGGTGGAGAATGTTGGTAGAGTCATCACCATCGTTCCCAGCTCACAACGCTGTTCATTTCAAAAATCATCGTTGTTGTGAACGATGGACATGGCGACCGAGGCGCGGTTGCGAAAGGACGCTGAAGAGCGCGTCGCCCTCCGCCGAGACGAGCTCAAGAAAGCTGTGAATGTGCGTGACATTCGAAGTCATGAGCAGATCGACAAGTGCTTCCGGAAAGCGAACCAGATCTACCGCCAATGCCAGGTCTATGTCGTTGAAGGCGATTTGGACCACGCGTAAGACACATACAGATCGCGCCGATGTATGTGTGTGATTCATGTGTATCTGCGATCTAGGTACATTTACCTGTGGCTTCTCGTCGAGTAATGTGATGCACGCGCCGTCCGTCGTCTCATCGTCGACACGCCGTAGGTTGTATCAACGCAAGATGCCGCGGCACCGCGATTTCGGCCTCCTCAAATACGAAAACGAACGCAAACGTCTCGACAAGGTCGATATGTGGTCTGTTGGATTTTCTGACGTTGCAAGCGCAGAAATGCCGCGACGCTCTCGCCTTGCTCGAACGTATCTTGGACGGCATGTTCCAAGAAGAGCTGCAACAGGCGCAAGACGCGCACGAAGACGAAGTTCACATGATGAAGCAATCTACCCATCCATGTGAACTGTCCGCGGCGATGGCCAAGGTGTCTGTGTCTCACGCAGACCCCGTTGCTATCTCACTCGAATCGCGTCTTCATGCGCTCAAGGGCAAGGTGCCGACACACCTGTCGCCGCCTCTGCCATCGTCGCCCCCATCATCCGCGGCAACAACCGTGTCAGTCTCGTCGGCATCCACCGACAGTGCGGCGCGGGAACGAGCATTCAGCACCATCCGCCTCAAGTCGAACGAGCGCGCCGCCGCACCTCCCTCCGTCCGTCCCCCGCCGCCCCTCGCCGTAGGCGTGAGTTATCCGAGCGTCCATCCCGAATGGATGAATGCAGACATTCAACTCGGTCGACCAAGTTTCCGAAGCATGCAGTATGTTCTTGACGTATAACAATGACTCAGCATTTGTCGTTCTAGGGACGAAGTCCGCGCCCTCTCGGTGCCATCCTCGCTCGTCGCTGAGTTTACACGTATCGCCGAGCCCAATACCCTCAAGCCGCCGTACGGGGTTGAAACCTGCGGCATTTTAGCTGGCACGTTGGTACAAATGTCGTCTGCCACAGCTGGACTCACGTGTCGCATGTAGAAAGACCAAAAGTTGTCCATCACAACGCTCATCATTCCCAAACAACAGGTTGGGCGACGAGGCACACGCGTCTGATATTTTCTAGGGCTCGGCCGACACGTGTACGATGACAAACGAAGAAGACTTGTTTGAATTTTGCATCGCGCGCGACTTGCTCACGCTCGGGTGGATCCATGTACACGACGATGGTTGAGGGTAGCAGGTTGCTCATGTGGTGTAGACGCATCCGTCGCAAACGTGCTTTCTCTCGTCCGTCGACATCCACACCCAATGCGGCTTTCAGTCGATGCTCTCGGAAGCGATTGCGATCGTCGTGGCGCCCCGCGACCCGCAGAAAAAGTACGCCCTGAATGTTGTGGTTGAGGAGGATGAATGATCCAAATGTAGCATCGGCGTCTTTCGACTCACGTCGCCCCATGGTCTCGAGTTGATCCAGAATTGCAACCTCACAGGCTTCCACGAACATCCGAGCAACGTCGAGATCTACTCGGACGCGATGCAAGTGACGTGGGATGCCGCGCGGACCGCCGCGGTCGTGGACATGCGACGAGAATAACAAGAGAACGAGCGACTGAATGTACTTAACCTTGTTTGAGTTTGCCTACAGGGACAGCCGTGGTGTCGCCTTGGGCATCTTCTCGGAACGCTTCGAGGATGTAGACAAAGATGACGACGTTGACGACGCCGATCGCGCCAAAGCCACTATGAGGCAACATGAGAGAGCATCTCGTCGGCGATAGAGTGTACCTCCACATGGTTTGGTTTTCGCTGTCTAGAATGCAGGAGCGTGAGTCATGCGGCGACAGCGGCTGCGGACGCGTACCTTTGAAGACGTGGTTGTTGAGGTAGTAGAACGTCGCGATGGGGAGAGCGACCATGAGGAAGGAGAAGAAGGCAAGCTTGCGAATCACATGACGATTGTGTTGGCGGTTCCTACAGCCCCGTCAGAGAGATGACGCTCCGTCGACCTGACGCTTCGTTTCGTTCGGCTAGGGATGCGTGCGCCATTGTTGTTGCCTGCTGGTCGAATGCACATACCTCATTCGAAGCGTATCTTGTTACTTGGATGTCACTTCCGATATATACTTATCGGTCAATACATTTGGTTTTTGAAAAAAAGTAAAACGCGGTCATTTTAGACCTATTGTATTACTCCGGAGTATTTGCAGCATCGATCTCAAAATGCAACCTCCACTCCATATCGCGACATGTCATCGCACATGCCAGTAGATCGGTTGACAGTTCATAAAAGATTGGGTTTGCCAACCTGACCCCCAACTTGGTCCATGGGCGCAAATCTCACTCCTTTAGGTGCAAGCCCCATGTTCTCCAAAATGGTGAATGGAGTGCGATGCGAGCGGGCAGTGCATGACCAACTAAGATCGTTCATATATGACCATATTCAAAATTAACTTAGTGGGTTTCGTACGCGGTTTGCAAAAACCCGAGCGCGAGGCCGAGCGCACCGCCCATGAGCACGAGCTTCCACTCGTCTTCTTCAAAGACCGGGTGCAAGAGTCGCTCAAAGTCGTGAAAGCTCAGCGCGCCAATCTTGGACCGGAGCGTGTTCTCAAGGTCAAGCGCGACCATCGTGTAGCCTTCAATGTGGCGGAGGCTGTCAGGAAACTTTTGCACGACGAGGTCCGTAATGTCGTCCTTGATCGAATTGAGCGTGTCCTTGCCAATGCCGATCGAGACGATGCGATCGGCTACGGCCGTGCCGGCATTCACAGACTGTTGGACGTTCGCGTAGACCAATTCAAAGAGTTTGTCGCTGGCGGGGCCTTTGAGGATCGACTCAATAATGTTGTGCGCGTTCAACACGTCCTTGGCCACCATAAAGCCATACATGGCCGCGACTTCTTGCTGCCGGCGAAGAAAGAGGCCGTGGAGCTTGATGCAGAGAATCTTGCGTGGGTTCACAGGTTCAAAGATCATCTTGAGCGCGAGCCAGTTGGTCAATGTGCCGACCAGCAACCCAAACGCGGGAAAGACAATGTACACGCTCAGGTTGGGCGCGGCCAAATAGAGAATCATTTGAAGCACGCCAAAGATAAAGCCCATGGCGGCGCCCGAGTTCCGGATGAACGCGAGCTCTTGGTATCCGCATGTGACAAACATGTTGACCAAGAGCTGCTTGTCCTTCATCATGTTGGACACGACCATGTCTTCCAAATCAAAGACGTCGTCAATGTGTTCCTTGATCTCGACCATCATTTCTTCAATGTGCTTGGGCGCTTCTTCCTTGACCTTCTCGACAATCTCGTCCTTGACCGACGTGGGCAAGACCGACCAGAGGCTCGGGTTGTACTTGAGTGCCATCGTTTCGACAATGTCGCGGATCGTGCTAAACAAGATCGGCTCCAATTCCTTAGACACCTGCTTCGGGTCGATGCGGCTAAACACTTCGCGGACGTCCAGCAGCTGGGACGTCATGATGCGCACGGCCATGCGCGCCATCTTCTCGCCTTTGAATGGAACGATGCCTTGCCACCCGCAGACGCCCATGTTCGTGCCCGGAAACTGCCAAATCCCAAAATATTCGAGCGGGTAAAACGTCATAAAGAGCGCGAGCCAAATGTGGACGTAGGTGAAGACGACGCTGATAAGCGGGATTGACGACACCGTGAGGATGCGCGAGCTCGGCCACCCCTGTTCCTTGAGCTGATTTGGAAAGACGGCAAACGCCAAGACGGCGCCGATGATCAAGAGCACCAACGATAAAATAACGACCCAGTTGGGGCGCGCGAGCATCGGGGGAAACTCGCACGGCTTGATGCGTTCAATCTGCTTCGTCTTGGCGCCCCGACCTGACTCGGGCGTCGTCTTCGGCGAGCCCGTCGCATGATACTGGAGCGTCGATTCGGTGTCCGTGGATCCGTCCACGTCCAATCGCGGGAAATTCGCCGACACGACCTGGTGCATGCCGAGCAACGTGTACCGCAAGCTGTTGGAGAGCTGCGTGGGTTGAATCCGAGCCCATTGGGGGTCGGTGAGGTCCAAAATCTGTCGTCCCGAGAAGGCCTTCATCTGGATCACGAGGGAAGAATATCGACCATCCTCGAATGAGTTCATCCACGACGCGACTTGGCTTGGGTTCCATAGCGCCGGGTCCCCATCTACGCGGGAAGCCATGTCTCGCAGTCTCTAGATCAAGCGGGTATTCAGAAATGGAGCTTCCGATCCATTCTCAACCGCATCATAACCAAGTCCGACACATTATTATATAACTGAATACAAACATCAAATACACATTTAAAATAATACATACCGCACTTGGCCGCTGGCTTGAAAATCGCACTTTAAAAGAGAGGCTTCTTTGGGGTGCGGAAGAAAATGCAATACAAATATCAAGTTATATTGGCTGGTCCAAAAATAAGAAACCATTTCTCCGTTAAGTGCGCTACTGCGCACCATTGGAGACAATCCCGTGCATGTTTGTGTCCTTGGTCTGTGTGTCCAGCGTTGTGGGATGTCTGGAACGGCGTCGTTGCCGCCATTGATTCCAGGTGAGAGCATCTTCACCAGCAAGCTCCAGGCCGACGATGCCGTCGCACGCGTCTCCATCATGACGTACAATGTCCTCGCACAATGTTACGTCAAGTCGTCGTTCTTCCCGTACTGCGATCCAAAAGCACTCCGATGGAAAGCGCGGTCGGCCAAGCTGGTACGACGGGTCATGACACGAGAAGTGTGAAACCGTCCATGAATGTAGAAGAGTCAATTTGAAGCCTTCCACCCTCGGGCCGACATTGTCTGCTTGCAGGTCCCACATCCTTGCATGTCGCGGATGATGAACCTCCCGCCCCGCTGTAGGAATGCGATCAATACGACGAGTTCTGGAAGAGCTTGATGGAGTCGCTCGGCTATCAGAGGTACAGCCAACCGCTCGCTGCGCCTACCATGCATGATAGTTTGTACTTGAAGAAGACTGGCGCCAAGAAGGACGGCGTTGGTCTCTTTTGGCAATCCTCCAAGTCTGCCTTGTCATCCCATTGCGCCATGACATGCGACGTAGGTTCACTGTCCTCGGCGGCGAAAACGTGTCGTTGAACAACGCGGTGCACACAGTTACGGGTACACTCGTCGTCGACCATCCTCATCCAATATGCCGCATCCTCTAGACCATGACCTCCAGGGCCGCCTCATCCGAGACAACGTCGGCCTCATCGCGCATTTCCAATCGATCGGCGCGGGACCCGCCGTGGAATTCCTCGTTGCGACCACCCATCTCTTTTGGGACCCCGCGCAAGCAGATGTGAAACTCGCCCAGACGACCCATCTCCTTGCGTCCATCGCCGCCTTCCGCGAGTCAACCCATTTGCCGCTCTTCTTTGCCGGGGACTTCAATTCGCTTCCGCATTCGCATGTCTACGATGCGATCCTCGCCACGGGGCTCGCAAGCGCGTACGCCGAGTATGCAAACGGCCGCGAGCCGGCCTTTACCAACGTCAACGGAGTCTTGGCTGACCAAGTGGACGACGTGGGGAAGCCCAAGCCCGCGTTCGTTGGCACGCTCGACTACATTTTCTACGACCCCAAGACGACGCGAGTGGAAGCGTTGATGCCGCTCATGGACTATGCGACGGCCACCGCGGAAGGCGGCGCGCTTCCGAGTCGACTCGTTGGCTCGGATCACATTCCATTGATGGCATCGTTTGCATTCATTTCGTAAATCGAGGGTGTGTATATTGTTGACCAATAGGTAGCCATAAAATAGAATGTAGCCGTACGCAGGGTCGTGCGGTGTATTTATCGGCGGCGGCGGCTGCGAAAACTTGTCTACGGCAGACCACTATTACATGCAAGCGGACAGGATAGCCAAGGTACCATTTCTTCGTCTTCAACTACTGCATCGTCTTCATTGGCTTCCTCCTGGTCAAACAAAAATCTCAGAGAAGTCCATATCGAAATGTACCTCAGGCTCATCCGCGTCATTGTCGACGTCTTCAACAACCTTCTTGGACGCTGCAGATCTACATGTTCAACATATGTAAATAACGTCATTAAGTCCACCTTTATTACCTCCGGGTGTTCGTCGTTTTGGCTTTCTTTGTGACTCGAGCACCACCTCGCGGCGACTTGGTCCGTTTCTTTCCCTTGGGGGTGTCCATCTCCTCGTCCTCGTCGTTTGTACTCAACTCGTCCACTTCCACGTCGGTCGGTTTGCTACAAGAATGATTGAAGCCACTCTTGCACGAGACCGACTGAACCTGGTTTTGGGATTCTTTTTCACGAGGGGTATCGAGGCAGCACTCGTTCTACTTGGCATCGCTTCATTTTGATTCGTGCGGGTGGTCGTGTTCCTCGACGGGGGCGTCGAGCCTCGGAGAGATCGTTTGACCGGCGTTTCGTCCTCCTTGGTATCCTCTTCGTCTTCCTTGGTCTCCTCTTCTTCGTCTTCCTTGGTCTCTTCTTCGTCGTCCATGGTTGATTCTTTTGTATCTTCTTCGTCCGATTCCTCGTCGCCGCTAATCACAACTTCCTGCGCAGGTTTGGCCTAGACAATGGTCCTCTCTTAATTCTCGATGACAACCAACTCTTACCACAGACGCCCGGCGGGGCTTTGGCGGTGCTTCCGCTTGCATTTCCTCGACGTCACTGTCCTGGTCGGCCAAATTTGCATCGCTCTTGGCATGGCGTGACGGCATTCTACGCGTGCATCCTTGTCAAAGAATTAAAATGCCACGCTGCAACATACCGTCGGGTCGGGGTAGCGGCGGGGGTGGGGACCTTGGTGGGGGACGAAGCTGTGGTCTTGGGTTTCTTTGATTTTTCAGTGGCCACGGGCGGCGGGCGCTTTTTTTCCTTGGGCATCGTGGCCTCGGTATCGTCGTCGTCGTCATCCTTGGTGGTGCGGGCTCCTTTTTTGCCCGGCTGAAACAATTGCTTGGGCAAATAGATTTGGCCCGGGTACGCCTTGAGGTTGATCTGCGTCTTGATGCGCTTCTTGAGCCAGGATGTGCACGCGTCCATGAGTTTGTACATCTTGGCAGATGACTCGGTCGGGCCGGCAGTCGCGTCGTGACACATGGACATTTTGTGCAATATTTGGAGGAGGAAAGAAATGTTGTCGGCTTCGGACGCGACGTGCGAGACGAGCGACTCGAGGAGAAAGAAGAGCGGGTCCACGTCGCACTCGCCTTCCCACGGCGAATGGAGCACCAAATGCACGCAGTACGGGAGCGCATATTCGGGCACCATGAGTGAGCTGGCCGTGTTGTCCGCGTCCGACCGCGCTTCGTACATGCGGCGCATGCGCTGGACGGCCGTTTGGAGGAGCGTGCGCGCGTCCTTTTTCAAGTCCGCGGATGGGTCCGAGGCCGCAAGCGCGACGACGCACAAATACTTGTGCGCGATTTGATGGCGGACGAGATTGGCCGTGAGCTTTTTTAGGACCGCGCGGCGTACGCTCTCTTCGGGGTCTGTGAGTGCGTACCCGAGGGCATGCCACTCGGCGACGGCCAGTTGCGACTCGAGCGCCGGCACGCGCGTCAGTTTGAGCAAGTTGCAGGCCGCGGCAATGCGGAGCGGCGCGGCAGCCTTGGTCGTGGACGATTGGAGCAGATCGAGGCAGAGGGTCAAGACTTGGCGGCAGTGGACGTGGGCATCCTGGTAGAGCACCAAGTGGGCAAGCAACGTGAGCGCGAGGCACTTGGTGTCGCGCTTGGACGACTTGGCGTCGAACGCCTTCATGACGTGGGCAAAGAACGCGGCGGCGTCGGGCACTACCTTGGACACGTGTTTGGTCAAGACGACCAGCGTTTGCAGCTTGGCATCGGACAACGATGCGTCGGTCTTGAGTAGTTTCTTGGCGATGCTCGGGATTTCCCCAGGAAACAATTTAACGAGGACGCGCGCGCTCTTTTTCACCACGTCTGGCGACGCCGTCGTGCAATGGGCCACGAGTGGTTTCTTCAGCGACGCCGGCGCCGACGCGACGTTGTCGGCGTGTTTTGTGAACGAAACAAGCAGGTCCAAGACGACAGGCACTTGGATTGACTGGTCGAGCAACGTTTCGAGCGTCGACAAATGGTCGACCAAGAGGTAAGGAAAGCTCGCGCCGACGAGGTGCAAGACGTCGACGCAGGCTTTGGTCGCGTCGTCTTCCAAAAGCGAGAGCAACGCGCCGAGACTCGACGAGTTGAGAGTCGTCATGGCCAGTTTGCGGCACACATTCTTGACAAAGTCACCCAATGGGGTCTTGGAGCCGACCATTTTCACAATGTCTTCGCGCGCGGAGCGGATCGCGGCGCTTTCGCTCGTCGCGCCGCACAAGACGCCCAAATGCTTGACGAGTTTCATGTCTTTCCACGTCACCAGTTTGTCCACGAGGGTCGCAAAGCCTTCGGTTTCTGGGAGTAGCGGGTTCAAGTCCTTGAGACATTGCTTGGCCTTGGCTACGCCGTCGGCACTTGATTTGCCGCCACGCAATTGCTGCTTGAGGTGGATAAAGCGCAACACGATGGCACGACATTGCGTCCGTTCGAGAAAGATGCGGCGCAGCGCTTCCTTGGACCCAGCATCCAATTGCTTCCAGAGAAAGAGAAGCCCTTTCATGCGCGTTGCATCCGACGCTTGCTTGGGCAAGAGGATGTCGTCGAGCAGTTGAACAACGCGGAGACGGAGCTCTTGCTGCGGGTACGCAAAGCACTTGAGCACGTAATCGGGAATCCATGCAAGTTCGTGGGCGACGGCGGCGGCACTGGCCCCACTCGACCACAACGTCGACACGTGTGCGGCGTAGATTTGCGCCAACCCGGTCATCGCCTCCTTCCGGATGATGACCTTTTTGTCCTTCATGCGCTCGCCGACTTCGCGCAGGCATTTTTGGCTCACGCTCGTGAGCGAGTGCGCCGCCAAGTCGCAGATTTCGTTGACGACGACGCGACGGACTTCCCACTCGGGGTCCTGCAGCCGCAGGAGCAGCTCGGCGTCGATGAGGAGCGCCAAATCGGGCTTTCGCTGCGCAATGATCGAGCACACTTGTACCATTTGGAGCCGAATTTCCTTTTTCACGTCGCGGAAGCGGCCGAGAAACTCACGAAAGTTCTTCATGTACTGCGCGCCATAGTCGGCGTGCGACGACGCAAAGAGGCGACCCATGAGCGCAATCGCGTTCGACCGCGTCTCCATCTCGTCGACTTGGAGCTGGAGGCACACGTTCGGCAAGACGTAGAGCAAGAGGCTGGGTTGGATCTTGTGCGTTTCGTAGATGAGCGCATGCGCATGATCCTTGAGCTCCGACTCGTGGTGATGGGACGTCGCGTCCACGAGCACGCTGTTGAAGAAGAGACTGAGCGCGTTCTGGAGCTGGTCGCTTGCTTTCTCGATAACTTGTTGCGCCATGTGGTACGCGCGCGGGTGTTCGTCGCTGTGCAAGAGCGGTTCTAGCACCGTTTCGAGCAACGTGGGGCTCACGACGTCGCATTCTTCCAAGCAGCCCACCATGATGCTCACCATGTTGGCTTCGACCTTGGCCGAATGGTCGTCTTGGATGCGTTCAAAGAGGCAGCGGAACAAATCGACGACAAGGTCGCCGTTGCTGTCGCCGCTTTCGGGTTCAAGGCCCACGGCGAGGTTGCACATCTTGACGGTCGCCAGTGTTTCCAACAAACCGAACCACGCGATGTCAGTGTCCTTGGTTGTTTCGCGCAAGACGCGGACAATGAGGAGAAACACCTCGTAGAGTTCATGCTCCGACCCAAAGGGGGTCTCGGGGGCCGTCACACGGAGCAATTCAGTCACGCAGGATGCCACGAGAAGACGAACGTGGGGATCAGAGTGCTCCAGGTTCGTCTCCGACGTGAATTCGCGCCCCAGCGCGGTCGTCTCGGCCGAGTCGAGGTCGCCGTTCGCAGTTCCTCGGAGGCGCTGCAGCTCGGACGTCAAGCGCTTGGCGATGTTCGTACTCGTGGGTTTGTCATCATGTGCCTTCGCCTTTCCCTTTCCCTTGGAACTCTTCTCCGGTTCAACGCCCCCTCCTTTCTGCGGTTTGCCGCGCACCATCGTCCTCCCTTTCACTTTGGCGGGTATTTCGGACTCCCGCGAAAGGCGGATATTTATACATCTGTTATCCGGACACCATATCAAATCCCGCTCAATGTGAGTTGGATTCTGAAGGACATCAATCGCGCATTTATATATGCCGTGAATCAGCACCTCCACCGATGTTCGGCCTTGCTTGATCGATTCATAATCGATTGCTCTGCCGCCCACTAGGAGAGAACATCCTGCATGACGCATTACACCAAGAAGTAGATAGGCACATGCTTTCTTCGCATGGACATCGCTGAGTAGATCTAACTTGAAGGGAGTATTAACAAACCATGTCCCTATTAGTTTTGTTGTCATGCCTGTCGGACTCGCGGCGAAGCACATGCAAGGCCTCAAACAAATCGGTGACCTGCCTTTCCTATTGAGTTTTGACAGTTTTTATTGGCTGAAATGAGAAACTAACTCAAGTTCGATTGGCTGATCAAACATGTGGGATTTGATTGGTCCTGACAAATACAAAATCTATCGCCATTGGCTGGTTTGAAAATGCGTCCATTTGATTCGTTCATGCGTTGGTTCAAAATACACCACGTTTTTCTGCAGTTGGATTGTTTTGACTGGATTACTGCACTGGTGGAATGGGCACTTGGCATTTTAAATGGCGGAGCACGAGCACTTCGACGAGACGGCGGGCGAACGCGGCGACGACGCTGTCTTGATGGGGAAGTCGGACTTCAAGTTTACGGTGGGGGATGCGAGCTTCTCATCGTCGAAGAAAGCGCTCTCGGGGAAGAAGTTCGACGACGTTGACGACTATGCGGGTTTTGTCGAGGAGACATTCCCGTCGCAAGATTCATTGCGCGGGAGAAGTCAAACGAAGCGGCAGTCGTTCGTGTGGAAGTACTTTCACAAATTGGACGTACCTCAGGTGAACAAGCGGAAGATATGCGAGTATGTGTGTACGGCGTGTATCGAGAATGGGGAAGAATGGACGGAATGCCTCTTTGCGATGTTTGGGGACCGCCCCTCGAACGGTGCGACGCATCTCCAGAGCCGACACAAACATCTCTTCCCCCAAAAGGCATCCGATGCCCATTCCTCCCTCGATGCATCGCCCGTGGCGAATGACGAGTCAACGAAGCGCAAAGCAAGTCCCGCCATGGAGGTAACCAAGAAAGCCAAAAAGGCCGTCAAGGGCGAACGCGTCAAGCATGCCCATGCATCCGAGACCCTCACGGCCCATGCGTCAACCAAATGTCCGCCGCTGGACGAGACGGACCTCTTAACGACGCTTGTCTTTCCCCTCGCGCCGCAAGAATTCATGGCGACGCATTACCAGAAAAAGGCGCTCGCGGTGCACGCGCCCGTCGCGCGCTTCGAACAACTCATCCACTCGGGCATGGAAGACCTCGATTTGGAGCAGCTCTTGACGGTCACGTCGTCGGATGAGTTGCAGGCGTGGGTGCGGACGCGCGACGAAGGCAAGATCGAATCGGTGCGCGTCGAGAGCGTCAAGGAAGCGGCGATTCTGCATGCCGCGGGTCATTCGCTCTACTTTCGGTCGTCACCCGAGCTCAGCTCGACGTTGATCCCGGCGCTGGCCAAGGACTTGGGCATGGGGTTCACGGCGACGTCGATCCATGGCGAAGACCAAGGCGAGATTGAGATCTTTTGTGCCAAGAGTGGGCACGTGACGGACTGGCACTTTGATTTCATGGAGAATTTCACGGTCCAACTCGCAGGGTCCAAGACGTGGAAGCTCAAGCCGAGCACGATCGCGTACCCTGTTCGCGGGTGCACGCCCCACTACAAGACGCAGGAAGTCGTCGAGCAGCAACTCAAGGTGCATCGACTCACGGACCCGGCCTTTGCTTACGGCCCGCCCGAGCCCGATGTCTTTGACGAAGTCACGCTAACCGCTGGCTCGGTGCTCTACTTCCCCGCCGGCATGTGGCACCGCGTCGAGTGCACGGAAGACTCGATCAGCATGAATCTGAGTATGTTCCCCACCCCCCATGCCGACGTCGTCGTCGATGCGCTGCGGCACATGCTGCTAAAATCGGACCAGTGGCGCCGGGGCGTGTGCTACCACTCTCCAGACCAAGCCCGGGAGCACATGGCGGTGCTCTTGGCAGATTTGAAGGACCAAGTGGCGCAGTTGGACGCCGCCGATGTCTTGCCCGAGCGCCTCCTTGTGCATGGCCGTTCAGCGACGAACGACGACGAAGACGACGACGGAGAAGATGACGATGAAGATGACGACGAAGACGACAAAGAGGACGGTGGGAAGAAGGTGCTCCAACTGGACGACCCGACCTTGCTCTCGGACAGCTCGATCGCCGTGCGTGCCGACACGGTCATGCGACGAAACCCGCTTGCGAGTCTCATGCACCATGGCGATATCCCTGCGATCCACCAAGACACGGGGTTCGACCCCGACGACGCCGTGTACATTTTAAACGTTGGATTTGGCCACGCGAGCTACACGTCGGCGATGCGGTTGGAGTTCAAGTGCAGCCCCGTCCAAGCCGCAGTGATCGACGCCATCCTCAAAGACGAGGCAAAGCTCTATTCGCTCGAGACGCTCGTGGAGAACCAACCCAAGAAGGCCAAGCAGAAAAAACACGACCAGCGAGAAATCCAAGTCCTAGTCCATTTCCTCTGCCACGCGGGCTTCTTGACCATCGTCAAAGGTTGAACAATGTATTGTCGTATATGATGTTGAGAGGAGATCGGGAGTGGACCACCTGTCCACGCATGAAGAAACATGATGACAAGCATTCGTGAAAAATGTCCGGATAAAAATTCGGATAAGATTTGATGGGACTGATCAAAATGAAATGGTGAGACCTTGGGTCAAGCTCGGCGGCGCCGTCGCCGCGGCCGTGCTGGCGTGGATGTACATGGCATGCCTCGTGCGTATCTCAGGTACGATCAATGCATCAACCATAAGGTATATCCCTCCCCAGAGAATGCGTCGGGTGACCTGGTTCAACTCGGTTCCGTCACGGACTCGACGGCCAAGATTTGGCTCTTTTCGACGGCGGCGTCGGACGTCCATATCTCGTATACGTCTTGGGAACATGGGAAAGCTGTCCCTGAGAAGACGAGCGCTGCATTCAGCGGAGTCCACCCCGCGTTGACCGTGTCCCTGCGCAACTTGCGTCCTTCAACAGCGTACACCGTAAACGTGACCTTGGTCAACGGGACACAACCCACTCCATTGCATGCAGTCACGTTTCAGCTGAAGACGCTCGGGCCCGACATGACGCGTGTTCACTTTGCCTTTGGGTCATGTACGATGGCGATTCCCTTTGTGTACCCCATCACAGGTCCATCGTCCTCCGCTGTGCATGTCTGATCCACGCAGGCTTTGGCGACAACCTCAACTTCATTGCGACGACGCTTCGACCCGACTTTGTGTTGCTCCTGGGAGACCAAGTGTACGCTGACGTAGATGTCGCGCGCGACACGGAACAGCTCTACCGCACAACCGTGCATGATCCCCAGTACGTGGCCCTTGGGCACACCACGCCTCTCTTTAGCATCTACGACGACCACGAGATCCGCAACGACGTACGTGTCGTCCATATTGATGGTGTCAACTCAACCTTATTCAAGTGGAATGCCATGTCCTTCTCGCCTCCGTCGTCCGATCCGCTCTATGCCGCGCGTCTTCCACTCTACGACGCCTACTTTGGCCAGCGCAACCCCGACCCACTCGAGCCCAGCGAACACTACTATACATGGACAACGGGCGTTGCTTCCTTCTTCATGCTCGATGTCGTACGTACGAGATATCTCTCCACGCGTCGTAGCCCATACGTTGTAGCGCAAATATGCGTCCCCCAAGGCAGACATTGATGGCCCAGCCAAGACCAAGCTGGGCGCAATACAGAAAGCACATCTCCTTCGCTGGCTCCGTGCCGCGCCGCCATCAAGCTTCAAGGTTGTCATCTCGTCCATGGTTGTCTCCGATTATGGACTCCAAGCGACGGACGAAGGCTGGGCGACGTACAAAACCGAGTACCTCGAGATAGTGACCTTTGTCCAAACCCGCAACATCTCGGGAGTCGTGCTTCTCTCGGGCGACTTGCATTTTGCCGGCGTGTGGCGCCACACGCCATTTGAGTTTCTCTACGAGGTACGAGGAGAGCGGGGTGACGCACCGGCGTCATGCACGTTGTAGATTGGCGCGTCACCCATCGCGGCCATCCCAGTCCCGCCGCTCTACCCAGTCACGACGACCCACACCCAACTCTTTCGCAGTTGGACGGGTCTTCATTTCGGCCACGTTGACATTCACCACGTGCCAAACGACGACGCAACGTCGTCACTCGTCATGGACGTGACCATCTTTCGTCACCGCGTCGTGGGCGTACCGTCGTCAGCATTCCACTTGCGCCTCCGATGGGAAGACACGATTCCATCCCGCATGATGCTCCGTCACATTAAGTGAACCCTATCGAATGTGCCACATCGGATTGAAGACGGCCCATTTGTTGTCGGTCGGGTGGCGCTGCGCTGTCAGCGGGGTCGAGGGTCTTGATGGTGTCGCGCCATGAAGTCGGCGCCGCTGTTTCGCGGCAGAGTGCATGACGGAGACGACGGATGCAAGTCGAGGCTTGGACCACATGGCACTCTCTCGAGGCAACATGTCGTCTTCGTCGGCGACTGATCGCTTGGGCATGCGTGTGGATCGCATGGTGAACCATGCGGAATGGACTTCATCGACGCACGTTGCTTGTTGGGATGCCGGGGTATCGGTCGATTGCATCAAGTAGACCTACCATGCTTCTGTCAATATTCGACAAGGGTTGGCGACGACGGACGCTGAGACGATGCTGGCGGTTCTTTTCAATGCGCGTGTCGTAGGGATACGACCAACCTTTCTTGTTCACGTCGGGGTTGAGGACGAAGCGATTTAAACCCATCTCAACACCTGCCGACACGGCTGGGCACATGATCGCGCGGTCGACGAACGAGCGATCGTACGAGTGGCCGACAACGATGGTGGTGGACGGATCGTTCGCGTCGCTCTCGTAGCGACACACGACCACGTCACAGACCCGGTCCGTCAAGACATAGACGCTCGAGCCGCAGAATCCAGAGCTCTTGTGTCCGCCGCGTGCAGGGCAGCAGTGCGGAAAGCATCTACATCGAGAACGTCATAGAAGGGGCTGGGTGGTGGCGATACCGAATGTTCTACAAAGATGACACTGAGACGGCCGAGTCATGGTGCATGGATGTACCTTCTTCTTGTCCTTGTTGTTCCTAGATGATGGACAAATGAGGGCATTGATTCCGTCTGCCAGCATCCTACCGTTGGAAGACTGGTTTGAGTTGAATCATGCGGTCGCATCCCGTGCACCCCATGCGCTCCATTGTCGTCCGTGGCGGCGCAGTGACAGTCGATTCCTCGCCACTCGAGGGATCCTGTCGACGAGGCTTGCCCTCGAGCCTTGTTTGTCCCATTGTGCCGTGGACAAGAAAGTGTTTTGCCCAGTCAACAACGGCAGGTGAAACCTTGAAAACACTACACGTCACTTTTAAATCGGATATAAAATTAGGATCCCCTGACATACTTTATTGAAAAGAAAATGTTTTCAAATGACCTGTTTTCATTACATTTCGGTTGCTCAGCAGTATTTACCACAAAACACCTATTTTGAAGTGACGTGTTTCGAGGTACGAACTTCCAGCATACAAGCATACAAGGTCAAGTGACTGACGTTTTGTCTCTTCTGACCACAAAATACTATGTTCAGCCAATCAAATCAGTGTAAATTTGAAAATAATTGTCACGTGAATTTGACTGTGCTCGCAAGAAGCATCGCATTCCACATTTCATCCACGGCGCCTTCCTTCATAGATGTCTTGCGCAGCCTGTCCTCCTTCGACCATCGTCGTGTCTTAGCATCCCCCGACGCCCCTTTGGCAGTCATTGTGTCTACCCAACTCTCCGAGACCACCCGACAATGAATCTTCGAAACTCTGTCCAAGCTCTCGCCCTCGGCGCGCTTATTTTTCCAACGTTTCGTATTGTATGCTTGGCGGCCAACCCTTCGATCCCGCCTCCGTTTCATTCGATAAATCGATCTCCATGGTGCTTGGACGCGCGACTGGAGCATTGGTCTGTCCGCTCCTGGTCGTCCGCGCCGCGACCATTGCGTGGGACACCTCCCATCCGCACGCTCACCTACGCGACTCCCGCGCACTCCTCCCCGCCCGATCCGTCTACGACTGCGGTAACTGCGACGCGTGCTTCGACATGGCCAAGGGGGTTTGCCACAGCGACTTGTCCATCTCAAAGTGCGCCGCCTCGGACGGCCTCACGTGGTGCGGGTCGCTCTCGAGCCGTCCCGACGTCTACGCCGCATGCAGCTGGGGCTCGTACGACTACAAGATCACAGCGGCAATCGGCATGCCGACGGAAACCGCGTCCGTGTGCGTCGCGAACGTCTTTGCCTTGGGGCAGCCCCTCCAAGCACCCTTTCCACGAAGCAGCTACAACTACGACTTGGACACACGCGTCCAGGACGCGGTCGTGACATCACGAGACCCGCGCATCGACGTTGTCGTGTCACCGCTCGACGGTCCCCCGACACTAGCCTCCTATCGCTACAGGGACTTTGAAGCGCGCGCCGCGGACGTCCTCTTTCACGCGATCCCGCCATCCCGCGGCGTCTTCCGCTTCGACGTCGTCGCGTTCGACTACGACCTCCACTCATCCACGTGTTCGGCGTGCCTCTCAGTCTCGGACTACTTTCGCCCCCAAGGCAACGCGTCGTTGTGTCCGCCGAGCGACGTCACGGCCCCACACACGGCCGCGGCTGTCCAAGCTGCGCAGCAGGTCGTCGCGGCCGCCACGCGCTACCGCGCCACGGCACGCAACAACCCATGCAGCGACCGCCGCTGCGATCGCATCCGCCTCGCCAAGCTGGATTGGCTCTCGTCTGGCACAGACACGACGTGGGTCGATTCGAGCGCGTACGACACGGCACTCGACGCGGTGCCCACGAATTGGCTCACGTGCTTTACGGATCCATTCTCGCCATCGACATGGACCGCACTCGTGACCAATGTGTTTGGACCCGACCCAGACGTCGCGGCCGCGCCGACGACGCGCCGCGGCGCGTGCGCGCGCACGTGTCGGTTTGACGTCACGCTCCAAGAACTCTTTACGCCGTACACGTGCAACGAAACGACGACGACGAACGACGACGACGGAACGTTCGAAACGATGTGCGTTGGTTCGACGCCGCCGCAAACGTGCACGGTCACGAAGACGCTCCAAGCCACTGTCGCCGATTTCATCGACGTGGCGTCTGTCGACGTGGTCGTCAAAGCCAAGCCGGACCGCGTCGTTGACTTTGTCGCGGACCCTGCCACAACGTTTGCCAATCCGCTCTTCCGACCGTTTGACAGTGCTACGAACCGCGAGTTGCACGTCCAGCTCGCCGCGTGCGACGCAACGAAACCAGATTACGCCACGTACTGCGCGACGTCATCAGGCGGGCTCCGCGTCGGCGACCTCTTTGGCTGGACGGCCGCGTACGCAACGACCAACGCGGCCGTGCGCGCGCTCTTTCCGACAGCGGCAAGCGACGCGAACGCGGTCGTATTTTGGCGGTACCGGGCCGCCGATGGTGCGACGTGGGCCCAGCTGCGCCCGACGACCGTCCTGCGATTGACCCAAGCCCAAACGACGCTGCTCTTTGAAGCGTACACGCAGTGCGGGTTTGTCGCGTCGACGCAGTACACGATCCACGTCCACCGGACGACCGACTCGACGTCGGTGTTGCCGACAGACGATTGGTTCAACTGCTTGTGGAATTGCGGCCTCGGCATGTGCAACGAACCCGCGAGTGATTTTCGCGTCTGTCGGTTTAGCTTCAACCCGCGGTCGCCCGATTTGGTCGCGTTGTTGAACCCTGCGACCCAAGGGACCAAGTCAGTGCCCGTGACGGCGTGCCAGTTCATGGACACGGCAAGCGGCGCACTCATGCCATGCACGAACGGATGCAATTCGTACTTTTCAGCGACCAACCAAACGTGCAACACGGGCTGGACGGCCGAGCGATGCAACAACGAAGCGTTGCAGATGCCACAGGCGTTCAAGTGGTGTCCTATGAACAGTACTGCCCTCTTGTCGCAAGTGGATGTGAAACCCATCACGTACACGCTCTCGAGCTTGGACTGCAAGCTCCAATACACGGGCACGAGTGGTCCCTCGTCGTCGTTTCTCAATCTCACGGGGTCCCAAACGTCCACGTTCAAGGTCCTCGGCTTGGCTATCCAAATGCGAGACAAGGACGCGGTCACGCGCGCCGACATCCTCTGCACTGCACGCTTCAAGTCGACCAAGACCAATGCCATCTACACGAAAACACACACGAAAACCGTCCTCGTGCAAAACTGCGACGCCAAACTCGGCCCGTACCACCCTTTGGCCTATGGCCCACCTGTGAAAGGCAGTACGTGCGACGCGGGCGTTGCTTTGTCCGGGGCTGCGGGGCCTTACCAAGCGTGCGCTGGGTCCCTCGGCTACTCGAGCGCGCCACTCAACAACCCCAACGCTGTGACCAAGGCGACGACAACGCCACTCCCATGCTGCAACAAACCCGGCACGCTCCCGGCCTTCAAGTGCCTTCCCCTCGCCAACAACCCCACAGTATCTCGATGCAGCGAATCGCTGACTGCGACGGGAGACTATGTGCCCCATGCAGTTGTTGCTGTCATGACAACAGTGCGGGGAGGTCCGCTGGAGACCCTCGCTATCTTTGCTTCCATGACGCTCGTCGTGGTCATTGGGTTCTTCCTCGTGCATAAGCGACGAGCAGCCGTGGATGAGGGGTATTATACATCCTTGGACGACTAAAAGCAGCGCGATGTGTGCCAAACACACGTGGGAGAATCCGTTTTGTCATTTTGAATTTCGATATATATCATTTCGTTTTGATTTCTCAGTCTGACACGGTATTATGTGGAATTTGCAACCATGGACCAAATGTTTGTCGTTCAAGTTCAGACATATGTTGCTCAAGACGCTTTGTGCACAGTGGAATAGTATGATACAACATGAAGGCAAAATTATCCACACCGTCACTACCATCACTATTGGTTCGAACACACACACCCATCCATGGGTCAAGCGGATACCTGAATATGATATGATGTCCTTTGTAACTTGACGGCACTGTAGGATGCCAAGCATACTGCTTCACGAACAATGACTGCCATTGAGTCAACTGTGGATGCTTATCGAACCCTGCTACATAGCACAGATCGGGTGGTAGTTTGTGTTGTGTCTGCGAACCCCCGGAACTTTCTCGTTGGTTTTCTGGGCTATGAATCCGTTGAAGATTTGCTCCACCGTCATTCTCGACCCTGAGCTTGGACTGGGCGGTCGGAAACAAGTGGGTCAGTGAGCATGTCTCCCACAAGTTTGAAGCGCGAGACATTATACTGGTGCTTGATCACGCCGCGCTCTGCCACGTCCGACAACTCCATGCCTCAGCAGGTTTTTGTTCAAACAAGTCAGTGCAGTCAATGAGTTGAACAAAGTGAGTGGATGCGCTTCACGAGGGATGCGAGGGACGGCGTGTAGATGCAGGACCCTTGTTGGTTTGGCTGCAACGGGCTTGAGGTGTGCCACGACAGTGAATAGATTGAAATAGACGCCAAGTTACGGAGAGTTGCCAACCAAACGCTGTCAAGCGGATGGGATAGGATATCAAAGCCATCGAACGTCGCCTCTGGTGAGCGATGTCAGTGACCATGTTGATGGTATGATCGTACGTCAAAGTGTATCTTTTGCTGTGCTTGAGTGGCATTATTGGTGAGTTATTGTGTGATTTGGGGTCTCTGGTGAGTAGTTTAGTGCGGTGAGTTATTGTGTGCTCTACGGAATATGGAGG
Source organism: Aphanomyces stellatus (assembly GCA_009835185.1). NCBI lineage: Eukaryota > Oomycota > Saprolegniomycetes > Saprolegniales > Verrucalvaceae > Aphanomyces > Aphanomyces stellatus. The sequence goes on from VJMH01007511.1 coordinate 85,393, forward strand.
ACGTTGCACACCGCGAATTTCAGTAAACCTAACTCAGTGGAGGGCCAAACGACAGTGCTGATTGGATATAAGTATTTCTTTTACACCCAATCAATAGCCACTAAAATTAGGTTGAATAGGTTTAAGACCAGGATGGAAGCATCGAATTTACACGAAACCAACAAACCCCTCAACTCCCCTAAACCCCATTATAACTTGGCACAGTCTTCAAAATATTGTTGGTAAAACAAGCTCGGACACGTTGACAATTTCTCTTTGAAAAACCTATTTTAGCGTCTAAACCTAAATGTAATTCACACTCGTAAGTTAACTAATATTCACAGCGAAAGGGATTGTTTCGAAAGCACTTTGTGTGTCAAAATTGTTTTTGAGCGGATAAAACTATTTTAACTATTATATATCGTTAGTTAAAAAACTATAAAATATATACTGTGGATGTATTATTTATACTTTTTCTTAAATACTTCGAAGTAGTTAGTATACATCCCGAGTATATGCTCAAAATATATGGTCAAAACATTCCAATATGATGTCGCGCCCCAAAATAGGCACCGTCACACATGCCCCTGTGTTGACGCGACACCGTGACCTCGTGGTGTTGAGACGATGGGACACTCGGAGCGGACCGTGAACCCACACAATTCGCCCTCCGGCCAACGCAAGGAGTTCACCATGTCTGCCGCTCCGACCTTTGCCGACAAGCTGCGGCAGCTCCGCGCGTGGGAATTCCTCGTGAGTTTCGTCGTCATCGGCGGCGTCTTTGCTCTCACGTTCAACCAACTTCACATCCGTGCGTCGCCTGGCTAGTCGATCCTCATTTCACACTTTTCAGGTCCGATTCCGCGCATTGTCGTTCAGGTCGATTCGACCACGACCATCTACGCCCGGGACCCCAGCATTGACCTCAAGAAAGGTGCCGAGCAAGGTATGTACACGTGTGCAGTCGCATCCTCTTCACGCAATCCTAGTGCCCATGTGGGTTGCAATTGTGATTTACTACACAGTCCCGCCGCTCGTGCACTTGCTGCTGCAGTGGCGTCGCCCCATCCTCCACGACTCACGCGACTTTTTCCTCACGCTGACGCAGTCGACGGCGCTGACGCAGCTCGTGACCAACATCGCCAAATCGTTGGCTGGTCGTTTCCGCCCCAGCTTCTATGACATGTGCGGCTGGGACATGACGGTTGTCTGGAATGGCGTCGACAACCTCTGTCGCAACGCAAGCGGCGAAGCGGAAGCGCGCAAGTCGTTTCCATCGGGCCATTCGTCTGGCGCGTTCTCCACGCTATTCCTCCTCACGGTAGACTATACCCGTGCCCATGAAGAGTAGTGGTCGTCCTCATGGATCGTATTAGCTCTACTTGGTTGGCCGAAACAAACTCATGACCAAGTCTGTCCCACGCGGCGCGATCGAAGCTGTCCTTTTCTTTGTCGCACTCGTGCCGACGATCCTTGCGCTTTGGATTGCCATCACACGGTCCCAAGACAACTGGCATCACTACTCGGACATCTTGGTGCGTCGTCCTCATGCAACTGGTGGCCCTCATGTGTCCATCTAGGCGGGCAGTGTCATCGGCGCCGTCTCGGCCCTCTGTGCCTACTCGTTCAACTATGGCTCCATGTTTGACTACAAGACTGCGGGCGTGCCCTGGGAGACGCTCGACGAGTGCAAGACCAAACTGCCGTCGCGCAGCGAAGACTTTGGTGATGCCCAGCCAGTCCCCAAATAATTCCATTTGTAATCATATTATTCCAACACAAGTCGATCGGTTATGCATGCCGCGGTGATAAGCATTCGTTTTTTTTTGCATGCAGCATTGGTCAAATCGCGCGCTCGCAAATCGTGATCGTGCGTTCGCGACTCGACGAGAAACTGGGCTCAAATCTGAATTCGCTGTTGAATTTTGTAGCAATTTACTATTTTCATTTGTGTTTTTACTACGTAGTAGATCAATTTGGTTTGCAGGATGGAAAATATGTGTCAATTTGATTGCTGTTTCGCATTTCTTGCCGGATTTCCATCAGTGTGTGTCATCAAGGAAAAGCGGAACAGCACATGGCGGGTTTCTCACGCTGTGTTGGCCACGTTGTTTAAACACACTTACTAGTTTAATCCAAACAGGTTAATCTCTGTGTGAATCTCCACACAGTGCACGAGTACCGGGTGCCGGATCGAGGTAGCTCTGCTACTTGCACTCGCCAAGCATGTCAAGCACTGGGGGCTCCCAAAGGCATTACTCCAGACTATTCGGAGCCCCCCATTGGTCCGCGTAAAAACGCGAAACACCACTTTCATCCATGCTACGTTGAAACACGCTCAAGTGTTTAAACACATGGACGGCAGAGGGCTCCCAAACAAACAATAGCATGGCCGCGTTTCCCACAAGACATTTTTGCAATGACGACGTCCTTTGCCGACAAGGTGCGCCGCCTCCGCGGGTGGGAATTCCTCATCAGCGTGATCGCGATTGTCTGTGCCTTTACCCTGACAACGTCCAGCCGCCTCCACATCCGTACGTGCATGAGATGCCGCCGCTGCAGCCTCACCATCTCCCGCAGGCCCGATCCCGCGCGTCGTCGTCCAAGTCGATGCGACCACAACCATCTATGCCCGGGACCCAAGCATCGATCTCAAGAAAGGCGCCGAGCAAGGTACGGTCCTCCCATCCTTTTCGTATTTCGCTGACGATGTTCCAGTACCCTTGTGGGCCGCGGTCGTCATCTACTACGCGACCCCGCTTGTTGTGCATGTCGTCGTCCAGTGGTGCAAACCCATCGCCCATGACTCGCGCGACTTTTTTCTCGCAATCGTGCAGTCGACGGCACTGACGCAGCTCGCAACCAACATCGCCAAGGTCATGGCGGGCCGCTTCCGCCCCAGCTTCTACGACATGTGCGGCTGGGACACGACCGTCGTGTGGAATGGCGTCGACAATCTCTGCCGCGATGCCAAGGGCGAAGCGGAAGCGCGCAAGTCGTTTCCTTCGGGTCATTCGTCCGGCGCATTCTCTACGCTCTTCCTCCTCACGGTAGCATATATCCATAGAGGGCATTGTCCTCATGGATGGTCGTCGTCGACTTAGCTCTACTTGATTGGCCGAAACAAACTCATGGCCGAGTCCACGCGCGCGCATCGCGGCGCGATCGAATCCGTCCTCTTCTTCGTCGCGCTCGTGCCGACATTCGTCGCGCTGTGGGTTGCCGTCACGCGGTCCCAAGACAACTGGCATCACTACTCAGACATTTTGGTACGACCACTTTACTCTTGATATGGCTCAATTGGATTCCGTAGGCTGGCAGCGTGATCGGGATCGTCTCGGCCTTCTGCGCATACTCCCTCAACTACGGCTCCATGTTCCATTACAAGACGGCTGGCATGCCGCGGGATGCAATCAACGAAGACAAGGATAAGATCCCGTTGCACACGCAAGACGTTGTCGAGCTCCAGTCGCCTCGATCCGCCGAGTAGGCGTCATGACCGATAACGCGTCATATATAGAACGATTCCACCCGCTCGGGTTCTTCATTGTGGACATCGTTCGATAATACTTGTCGGAGGGAACGTTGTTGCAAGCGGGGGGAGACCTGACGGCCGCGCAAGCAACCGCAATCGAGGCGCATCGGAGAGTCGATCTTTCGATTTTTTCCAATGATACGTTCGTTATCTATTATATCAAATAGATAATTCATTTCCATCCACGGTGATTGGAAAAATGAATTTCGGCGCGATGGACTTTGCGAGACGGCGGACCGAGTCATCGGCACGGATGGATGCAGCGCCAGGCGTGGATGACAGGTAACGCAAGAGCATCTACCCCCTTCGCATCATGCGAACCACGTAGACTTCGTGCGGACCTGGAAGACCTGAAAGAGCGGCTTCGAGTCGAGGCGGTAGAGAAGGAACGGCTCAAGCTCCGATGCGCACGGGACCACGAGCGGTTTGCCGCCGAGTACAGTCAATTCGAAGCGCGTCTCGTGCGCGCCAACTCGACATTGGAGAAGAATAGACAACTCCTCGAGACGGCGTTACGCGAAAAGGACGCCGAGATCGCGTCGATGCAGACCCAAGTGGACAAGCAGCGGCATGTGATCGAGTGTCTGAAGCAGGACCCGCGACTGCAATACTCGCTCTTGCGGCGGCACAACAAGAAAGTTGACGAAAGTGATCAGGTAGCGAATGTGTCCGTGTTGTGGATGCGGACACGGGCTCGTAGGAAGACGACGAAGACGACGGGCGGCTGCATGCTCTCGAACAGCAAGTGCGATGTCTTTCGCGTGAGTGGTCTTAGGATGATGGGATAGGTATCGAAACTCTTTTCGCAGCTCCACGAAGCCGAACGCGTCAAGGAAGAGCAGGCGCAGCACATCGAGACGCAGAAAGCCGCCAACACAAAGCTCATGTCGGCACTCAAGAAGATGAAGCGCAAGGCGGAGGAAGCGGCGGACAGCGGCGTGAACCACATGCTGCAAGACATCCAAAGCAAGTACATGCGGCTGGAAGCAGACAAGGCCAAAGTTGATGCGGCGCTCGATGCGTCCCGTGCAGAGGTATGTCGTGTATGTGATGTGATTGATCGTTTCGGGTGTAGATTGGCGAGCTGCAATCCAAGCTCGACGGAGCACAGACCCAACACAAAGTTGCATGCAACGAAGCCGCGCAACTCCGTGGTTGAAATACTTGACCACGATGAGGTTGACGATGGAGGGATGTAGATTCACTCAAGGCGATGGAAGCAGCAAAGGAAACGTTGGAAAAGGAGCTGGACGCGCGTGACTTGTACATTCGGGATCTCGAGACCGACTACAAGGTACGACGCCATGTGCTATGAGATGCAAATCGTCATGGATCGTGGTGGTAGATCATGGGAAAAGTCGACGTGGCGAATCCAGAGGTACGATGGCGCATGGCGCGCGCTGCAGCATCATTGTGATTGTGCAGATGGAACATGCCCAGCGTGTCCTGGACCGCAAGAACGATGAATTGATGCAAATGGAGGCGAAATGCAAACAATACGAACGACAACTGGAGCTACAACAACATGCAGGAGGGAGTGAGGTAGATGGGCTTGAGGGGAGCAGTGCTGGCACGCGGCCGTTGACGCTCACGGACCTGGATCAACTTCACTCACAGGTATGATGCGCTCCAAGCGAGAGCGTCTGACCCCATTCGACAGGCGATCAAGGTAGAGAATAAAGCCCATGCAGTGACCCGCATGGTTGCAACGTTCGAAGAAGGGCAGCACCGAGATCTGCAGTCGCTCTTGATTGAAGAGTCCGACGCTGGTGCTGCCGTGGGTGCGTTGTCATCCGAGCAAGACGGCAAGCAGCGCATCCTCATGTCGCTCATGGTGTCCCAAACGCTCCTCGACGACCTATCCCATTCCCTCGGTCAAACATTTGCCCGGCACATTGGCTCCAACTGTGCCATGCAGTAGCGCCGCCGGCTGATCATCCACGCGGGATTCTCGCGGACTTTTTGGATCGTAATTTAAATAATTTGTGTCTTGTACCATATATGTTTCGTATGTGCATTTGAAAATCATCAAAATATTTCAACCCCACAAACGAGCACGGCAAAACACCTTCCCACAGAAATCCTCATTTCCTTTTTCCCCTCGCTTGGCCGGCATCAACATGGAGTTGTGGGGGACCTTCAGCCGCGGCAACAAGGCCTTCGCGTCGGATGCCGACAGCTACGTGAAGAAGTTCTTTGACACGGCCAACGTTGATGAGTCATGGGAGCTCGAGGCACAGACAGCGGCATTGAAGTCGTTCATCGAGATGAGCATTGCCGATGGCCGACGCGTTGCCTTGGTCACATCGGGCTCGGCAACCGTGCCCCTCAACACCGATAGCGTCATGGATGCCGTCTCGTTCGGGGATCGTGGGGCCGCGACAGCGGAGCAATTCCTCCGTGCCGGGTATGCCGTCGTCTTTCTCTCTCGACGGGGATCCCTCGCGCCATTCTCGCGCCATTTCCAAGCGTACATCCGAGACAATCTCTTCATGTCGATGCTGCAGGTCCAGTCTGACAACACGCTTGTCGTGAACAGCCAAGACGTTTCACAGCGCGACCACATTGCGACGGTCCTTAAGGATGCCCACGCGACACAAGAATGTCTCTTCCACCTCCGCTTCGACACGGTCCAGCAGTACTTGTTCTACTTGCGGGCGGCGTCCGAGCAAATCGATGCCGCGGGCACGCGCGCGATGATTGTGCTGGCCGCATCCGTCTTGGAATACTACGTACCGTCGATGTCAGCGTCGTCGGCGGCCACGGTTGGTGTGAACTTGACGACGAATTCCGCTGAGAAGACGCAGGAAACTGCGCTCGCGCTCAACTTGGTGCGCGTGCCAAATTTGATACGCAAGATCCGCCAAGAGTACGCGCCAAAAGCGTTCCTCGTCACGCTCAAGTCGGTCGAAGATGCAAACCAGATCAACAACGTCGCGTACGCCGAGTTGGAGCGATGGGGTATCGACGCTGTCTTGGCTGACTCGCCGTCGCGGAAGCGCGAGATGGCCATTGTGTCGGAACAAGAAAACATCATTGTGGCCCCGAAAGAACCCGAGGGGAAGCTAACCAAGCGTTGCGAGATGGAACTGGACACGCTGTGCGCCGCGACGCTCGTGGAAATGCACCGAACATTCACGGCGCGGCGGCTCTTTCTCAAACAAGGCCGCCAGCTGCTCCTCTTGACAGCCAAGTTCTCGATGCTCAAGGAAAACGACATGCTCAACGAAGACGCGGACGGGAACAAGAACGTGGCGTTCCACCCAGGCATTCGCATTCGCGTGGACCGCGGCCTCAAGGACGCGTCGCCGATCTACGAGCTCAAGGCGATCTTCCAAACCAAGACACACTGCGCGCGCGGCCATTTATGGGAGCGCGTGAACGCCGACAGCGAGGCAGAGCGGGACATTGTGGTCGCATTCAGCCCCGCGGGGACGCCCGACACGATCAAGACCATGTGGGGGGACTTTTGGGGCGGGTTTGCCGACAAAGAGTTTGCGGACGTGCGCGAGCAAGTCAGTCACCTGACGCTCTCGAGCGCGCTCGTGGGTCTCGCGAACGGCGTGACCGCGACAATCGGCGGCGATTACTCGTATGCGCACTCGATGATGAGCTACCTCGGCTCGAAGCTTGGGGCTGCGTGGAACGACGGCGAGCAGACGCGGATCCGCCAGTCGCTGCAAAACATGCTCAGCCTCAACTTCAACCGTGGGCTCACGGAGATGCCACACCTGCGTTCGGTCGACGAGCTGGTCGAAATGGAGCGGCGCAATCCCAAGCTCCAACACCGGACGTCTATGACTGTCCAAGACACGGCTGGCGTGCTCTCCCACGCCGAGTTTAAACACCCTGCGTCTCAAGCCGCATCCACATCAACGCTCTTCAACATCCGCGAAGATGAACCGGACACGGAGGACACGGCGCGCGTGGTCAAGGTGCACAAGGCACTGCTCTCGTACTTTGAAGACATGATGGAGGAAGGCCTCGTCGACATGGTCTTGCCGTACGTGGCACAAGGCTTCAAGATCCACGTGACAGGTTACAGCATGGGCGGCATGTTGGGCCAGCTCTTCATGCTCCAGCTCGGGGACGCCGCCTTTGCCGAGCACAAGCACCGCCTCCGAAAAGTAAACGGTGTCTTCTTTGGCACGCCGCGCGTGGGCGACGCAGGTTTTGCGGCGCGCCTCCGCCTCCTTTATGACTGCAGCCAAATGATCAACATCATGCACCCGCTCGACACTGTGCACATGTATCCACCAACGTCCGAGGGCTACGCCGATGCCATGATGAAAGTCTTCCTCAAGGAAGATGGACTCGGCGTGGGACGGCGAACAGCCCGCGCGTTCTCCATCTTGCCCGTCACGCGCACGTTGGACCGCATGTTGGGGAAAGCTAGGCCTGTGCTTGCCAAGACAATTGGAAATGCCACCGACGACACCACAACCAACACGGACGAATCGTACGTCGGCGTCGGCGTCATGTCTGGTTCCATCACAGGATTATTAGATGCTTGTTCTGCGGCCGAAAAGAGCACTGTTCTGAGCAGCACCGATGCCACGTTTGCACGCGCCGTGGCGACCACTCGGGCAAGGACTGCACGTACCGCGACGAGGGCTGCTTGCTCTGTGGCAACAAAGCCCACGCGACGGGCGAGCACCGTTGCAGCGTTTGCTCCCAGCTGGGTCACCGTGGGCGCGAGTGCCACCAACAAGGCAACGCCGGCGTGGCCGAGATGGTCACGTACTTTCAGTTCCACGACTTTTTATACTACAACCAAAACCTCAAGAAACACGTCGAGTTTTCGACCGAGTAGCCCCCCACAAACATATATGTCATATATTACTACATCGTCGTCAACTCTTCGTCGTCGTTTCCAATGCCAAGGAAGAAGTCAACCACGTTGCCATCCTGCAACCAATCCAAGACAACGTCATGCGGTGGTACGATGCTGTCCCCGAAGTGCACCTCAAGGGGGTCGTCCGCGGGGCGATGGGGTAAGAAATTGCGCCGGATGTACGCATTCACGCGCGCAAATGTCTTGTCTGGTCCGATGAGAAAGGTCGTGGGTTCGATCTGCTCCTCTTGGTCTACTTGAATCACATTGACAATGACCTTGATCTTCTCCACCTTGACCTTGGGCGGCGTCGCTTTGGACTTGCCCTTGGATTTGGCCACCTTGGTTAAACTTTCCTGACGACTGGCTTCGGCGGACCGCGCGGGATGGCGCGGCGGCGGCGTCGTCAGCTGCTGCGCTTGCATGGCCTGGCTCACGGGTGGGAAGCTGTGGCGCCGCTTGTCTTCAAACATGACGGGCAGCGACTCGTCTGCAAATGCCTGGGTCTGCGGCCCGTCGTCCGTATCCATAAAGTCAAGTGTGGCCGTTGGTTTGATTGGTGCGGTGGTGCCACCACGACTCGTGGGTGCTTTTATGACCACTGGCGGTTCAGCTGCTTCCTTTTCTTCTTCTTCCAATGGACTTGCCGCATGCGCTGCCACAGGAGCTCTCACTGGAGTTGTCACAGGAACTGCAATTGGAACTGCGACTGGAGCCACCACAGGAACTGCCACTGGAACTACCACTGGAGGGGCGACAGGAGCCACCACAGGAACTGCCACTGGAACTACCACTGGAGGGGCGACAGGAGCCACCACAGGAGCTGCCGCTGGGGCCACCAAAGTAGCTGCCACTGGAGCCACCACTCGAGCCGCCACTGGAACTGCCACTCGAACTGCCACTGGAACTGCCACTGGAGCTGCCGCTGGGGCCACCACAGGAGCTGCCACTGGAACTGCAGCCACTACGGGGGCAATGGGCACCACACGCTCATGTTGGTTGACTTCGTTGGAGACGCCGTTTTCACCTTCCTTGGTTTCTTCTTCGTCGGCATCACGTTCACGGGCACGCGCCGCTTCGACCGCCCGCCGTTGCGCTCTCGGTCCCGTTTCCTTCTTTTCCATATTGCGCACCTTTTCCTACTCGATGCGCTTGTTTCATGCACACAGTCCTCCCTCGTACCTTGAGCTGGCGGGCGTCCCGACCTCGGAAAAATCCTTTTTTCTGGCCTTCATCCAGCATTAAAACGAACCGATTGCCGTGCTTCTCGCGCAGTTTTCGGAGAAAATCGACGTCTTCGTCGGGCCATTTCACCATCGGCCGGCGGTGTTTCGCGGCATCTTCCAGCGCTTCGTCAGGGATTTCGTCGCCGCGTTTCCGCAAGATACGCCATTTGTCCTGCGAAAGAATCGTCCATCAAACCACCAATGCCGCAGATGTCCTACCGCCACGTCGTGGCCAGTGCGACCGCCAAAGAGCCGACCCGCGGCGACCCCTGCCTTGGCAATAAATGCCCATCGCCCTCCATGCCGATTGATCATCGTCGTGATGTAATCTTCTTCGTCGGCTGTCCAAAGCACACGTCGCCGGTACGGTTTCCTACCAAGTCATGTAAGGCACTCCAGAAACAGGTTGGCCGACGGACCCATGGGCGTCCTTCGCAATCGGATGACTGACGACCGGCGGTGGCACAGCCTCTGCACCCCCTTCCAATGGAGCAGGGATCGCTGCATCGGGTGCGTTCGCGCCAGCATCGGGGACCGCCGCCGCCGCCACGGGGGTATGACTTTGCGCACTCTCGAGCCCCGACGAGTTGATGGCATTCAAAAGTGCGCCATTTGGCTCCGGCGTCGCAGTCGCACCTTCTCGCTCCTGCCCCGACGATGAAGTCCTATTGCCACATCGCCTCAGGGGGTGTACTCGCGAGACTATTACCTTGGCGGGGAGGTTCGGTCGGGCACGTTGTCTTCGGCGTCTGTGTCGGTGGTGTTGCTATCGGTCAGCTCAACTTCTTCGGTGTCGCTCGACGACATGGATCCATCGACTTGTTGGCGGCGCTTCTTCTTTGGCGGCGAGTTGTACTCGAGGCGAGCCCGCCGCATGGGCCGCTTCCCTTTGGCTGTCGACATCGACAGCGATGCGATTACCGTCGCCGTGGATTCGGCCGAAGGCATCGATGACGACGAGTTACCATCAGACTCCAATGAGATGATCTCGTGTCGGAGGAGAGGTCGTTCGTGTGCCGCCAGCCGCCGCGACCGGCGCTTCGGTTCGATCTTCACTGTCTTCTTTGACATCGTGTTTTGCAAACCCCCAACTGGGGGATGAGGTGTCATTCTGTTTTAGTTTGTATTATTTGATACAATTTTCAAGTTATTTTTGAAATCAATGGTAGAAAAGGGGGTTCAGGCGACAGGGGTTTCAGAAGGACTTAGGAGAAAAGAGTTCACAGGTTGCTTCTCATACCATATTATTTCTAGAAGTTATATACAAACATGAGGTACTTCTTTCCTTCCCTATATTAAATGTCCCAATCGATAAAGTAATGCATCCTTCTGATTGGCTGGATTTCAAAAAACTCAATTGCAACTGATTGGCTATTGCTGTCGTTATGGTCGACATTGATTGGCTAAATTGGAACACACAACACGCTCATTGGGCACGGTTTCAAAATAGGGTGGTTTCATTGGTCTCCTTGAATTCGATTGACCAATGCGAGCAAGGCGTAACCGTTTGCATATTTTGTAACCAACGTCATTTGACGCACTTGCGCCGGAGGAATCTCGATATATTTGAAGCAAGAAAGTCTCCATTATGGTTTGACTTGATGCTGGCATTGGATACACAAGTCGGACCATGGCGACTGTCAAGGTTCGCACCCATGTGGTCGACCCACGATACTCGTAGAGCCTGCGAGCTCTGAATCGATAGTCGTTCTGGCGAGTGTTATTGCTTAAGACGTGAATGGTGGCGCCGAGATTCGGCTGTCTTTTGGTGTATTGCACCTTCAGTTCTAAAGCTCATACAACACACGGCAAGTCTACTACCACGCACGTCGCCCCTGTGACAGTGTGAAACGGTTAACACACTTGGGGCAACGTAAGACGGTTGGGGGAACGTGCGTTGAATGAAGTTTCGGGTGGCATGAGGTATATCGAATATGCTTGGACACGTCTGGACCTCATTGCCTCAAACGTAGGTTAAAGTTGTGAAAACAATACTAGTGTAGAATACATATTACTCCATTACTCCGACGCCCCCAATGGACAATGAGGCCAACAACGCCGCGTCGTTGTTGAAAAACGATTGTGGAGTGGGGATCGACCATGGCTTGGTCGTCCGAGCTGGAGCTGGTACAGGAATTGGGCAGTACTACACCGCTCGTCGCCGCACCGTTGCCGATGTCGGCGGCGGCCCCAGAGTAGTCGACAACGTTGTCGTCCGCTGCGTCAGTCGATCGGTCTTGGTCATCCTCGTCGATTTACTCCCACGGGTACAACATGAATTCTATCGGAGGTCATGCGTTTGAAAATCTTGAGATCCGCTGGGGTGCTGAGGACGGACCATCGGCTGCGAGGAGGACGTGATCGGAAATATTGTCCGCTGCAGGCTATCCTCGTCGCCTTGCCCCCAAGGGAACAGCAGGAAAGGAATATATATATATATATATTGTGGACAAGCATTGGAAAACCTTGAGATCCGATGAGGCGCCGTGGCTGTGGGCGCTGGGCTGGGGAGGGAGCGGGGACATCCGTCGTCACGGCGGCGACCACGGGGGTGACCACTTGAACAGACTGATTGTTCGGCATGTCCGCAGCAACCCCAACACAACGCACCGTTGCTGTGAATGACATCAGTGTCGTCCGTCACGTTTGCCTCGTTGATGGTCGAGAAGGTTGGTTGGTCCGCCATTTCTTGGGTTTGGAGGTCGACTTGTTTCCCGAGAAGCAGACTGAATCGCGTGGAGGAACGGATGCTGTTGGATCTGGAGATCCGGCGACGCATTCGGGTCGATAGCATAGCCGCTGGGGTCGGGTTCAGACCAAGAGCCATCACTGCGGCGACCTCGGTGGTTGTCGCCTGGACAGCGTTGGCAACCGCATCGTTGATTGAGTGCGCCTTGGTGTTGGGGCTTTCATGTCGAGGGGGCGATGCCGTGATCCCAAAAAACGCCACGAGCACCAGCATCACGATGCACGCGAGCATCGTCGAGAGGACTGTGAGGCCAATCGTTTGGATCGCCTCGAAGGAGGGACGAAACGTGGGCAATGCCATGCCCGTCCAAGGACGCAGCAAGCATTGAAGCCGACGACTTGATCGCGTCGTACCCACCAGCCAGCATCTGCGGCGATGTCGCGTCTCTATTGGATGAGGGTATCACGTATACATTTCTTCGAGTGGCGTGCGTTAGCATGACAGACAATAAAGTCATTTTTGAGGGCGTCGAGAAAGTTGTATCATAGTTCGACTTTTAGAAGCATGAACTTTGGTTACAAAGTCTAGCCACCAGCGCTTGGAGCGGTCAGTTGGCGGATGTTTCACGTCATGGAGCAATGTTCCTCAGGGTGCATAGCGACTGCGACACTATTTAACATATGTGCCATCCCATGTAATCGTACTGCATACTTCACTATGCTACGGATTTATTCCAGCATACGCAGAACTGTACTGAGGTTCTCCAGGTCGACGATGGCGTAAAAACTACTAACGTTACGTAGTACTAGTAAAATATACTGTATGCAAGAAAATACGACAGAACCAATTGCGCTTGATATCACGCCATCATGCATGCCGACGCAGTCGCGCGACAGCTAGACAACATTGCAAGCAACTCTCTCGTCTCCCTTGGCGTTCAATTTTTTTCCAGGCTCATAGGCATTGATCGTCCACCACCCACTAACAGTAAGCTGTTCGAATAAGCCGCATGCACTTCCTCGCCAAAATGCCTCCCGCTGCTATTGGTCCAAGAAATTTAGTGAACGTTAACACGCTTGACTGTGTGTCGGTGCCGGCGTAGATGGGCTACTGAACGCGTCCCTTCCAAATGAATTCATCAGCAACATCATCCAACAACAAGACGTACCCGATGCATTGGTGGCAGCCAAACCGAGTCGTGGGGTCGTATTTGGTCTTGACCGCCAGCAGCTTGGCGTAATTGGCGCCCCAATACCGGTCGGGCCAATTCGTCACATTGTTGTCCGACTCGCTAAAGTAGCTGTTCGTCCCAAGGGCAAAAGCCTGTGCAAACTCCGTCGTGGTCCATCCCGTCGACAGGAAATGAATGGTTGCGGTGCGGAAGCCAGGCGCGATGGCAACATTGGATGGCTGGGGCGAACCGAGTTGGCCCGTGATGTCATTGTAGATTTCTTGGCGCCAGCATTTGCCAGTTTTGGGACACGCTTGCAGCATCGACACGGCGGTGGTCGTGAGCTGACCAGAGGCGACGACGCTGCGGTTGACCAAAACGGACTGGAGGCCCCCAGGGACATATTTGACTGGGATGATTGGCTCCAGAGCTTTCGGCTGCATGAACGCCCATGACGAGTTGAAGTTGGTCGCCGACCACGGATTGGTCGCGCCAAAGGCTGTTGCAAGAGCCATTTGCAGCGCCGCGGCGGTTTGGTTGAACGCCATGTCGACGCGGCTGTCTCCGTGGTACATGTACAACGTCGTGTACTCTACCGTGCCGCCACAGCCACTGCCGTTTGTGGTTTGCGTTGGCTGGAGATACGCAAGACCACTCCATTTGGCCGAGAGGGTTTGGGTCCACTTCAGATGTCCATCCACCAACGCTGTCAGCTTGGTCGTATTGCAAAAGTCCGTCGTGCCTGTGACCAACAGTTGCGTAAACCCGCCGATGGGCAGCCGATGCAGCGCCAGGGTGAGGCTCGTGATGATTCCCCACGTCGAGCCACCGCCGCCCCGTAGCGCCCACCACAGATCCGCGTAGGCGTTGTAGGCATTAGCCGTCACGACACGTCCGTCGGCCAATACGACTTGAGCATCCACGACGTTGTCAACCCCGAGGCCCGCTGTGCCAGCAAATGGACCGTGGCCACCCCCGAGGGACCAGCCCACAATGCCAACGGTCGTGGCCCAGCCCGACGCAATGTACCGGTTCTGGAGGGACGCGTGGTAGTGCGCTTCTGAGAAGACGACGCCAGCGCCA